>CAUYRT010043063.1:0-40974 GCA_963574885.1 Lepilemur ruficaudatus | reverse complement strand
CTAATCTATCTAGGTGAACAAACAGTTACAAAGTCCTTCAAGGACTAACTTCTAAGAGATAATTATCAATTAACAGAGGAATAACAAAGAGGTATAGTGGCTCTATATTTCTTTGATCTAGTTATTGTGGACTTAAGGCAGACAGTCAGGAGAGAGCAGGAAGCCCATCTCTACAAAACAGGTTGTTCATAACCACAGGGGCACGTCTCTGGGCAAAGGGCACTTATTGTCTCCAGCTCCCATCCTGTGAGCCAGATATTTACCTGTCTTGTGTTTCAAAAACAGGAAGATTTCACAGATTCTGAGATAACTGGGAAGCGTCTTGGAAAATATCCCTACCAGAGCTTTGAGAGCCCTCCCAAGGTGGAGGCAGCCCTTGATAGATGAACTAATGAGTTCACATATTCCTTCAGGGCAAAACCCCTCCAGTTTTTGTCTTTAATATAGCAATATTGGGTGATGTAATAAAATAATGATCTTATGAGCCACATTAATTCCTCAATAATATTTCTCAACGCATTTGTTTTGAGATTTATTCAATTTGCTTGAAATACTATCCTAAACACTCATTTTGACAGTAGAAACAAACTAGGCAACTGGACTATATAACACTTTCATAGAATAATCAGAGTTTCTGTAGGAACTGGCTTAGGACACTTTTTCGCTATTCCTTTTTGTTTGTTTGTTTGTTTGTTTTGTAGTAAAATAACTGAAGCATGTTTTCTTTCTAAGCTATATTCTTTGACTGTTGAAACATTCTTAAGTATCAATTTTGATTCTTAGGTTTGCTTATTGCTTGGAATTTCCTTCCAGCCTTTTAGAATGTGTTGTAGTACCCACTTTACATTTATGGCACATCTATTGCAGTATGAAGTTTTATGACAAAATTTAGTTCCAACAAACTCTAAGACTGCTGTAACTGTATATTTTGCACCTGCTTGGAAAGAAGTGGAAGGAATCTTTATTCCACTCTGAGGAAGGAAGAGGTTCCTCTAAAGGAAAGTTTCATCTATTTCAACGGTTCTTAATCTAAATCATTATAAAGGAGGAATTATTTTTACAGTTACATAATATAGTGTCACTTTAAATCAGACATAGATGTTTCAAATTAAAGTGGTCCATTTATAGAGGCATAAAACCAAAGAAAAATTTTAAATGGTAGGATGACAGGCGGCCTACTTATCAATAAGCCTGTTTCAGAAGCTCTAGGTGCTCTCCCAGTACAAAAGACAAATCCTTTTCAAATGTATACACATCATAATATTTCTAAAGATGTAGGGTTCAAAACTGCTGGCACTTAATACCACTTGCTTCCAGAAATAAAGCCCTGGTTATACAATAAACCTCCTCTCAGCAATACATTTCAGCTATGCACATAATTAACATTTAAAGACATTAGACAATCATAAAAATGCAAAAATCATGACATAGTACCATCATCAGTATACTAAAATTGTCCTGTAAGAGAAAACACATTTACACTTGTAATAATTAAAGAAGTCAGGCAACTTCTATAGCCAATAATATTTATCTAACTAGCCCTGCCAGAAATTTCCTCCATTAGCTAATTCTTTGTGTTAAAGCACTATTATCCCACCCCCATCAGACTGCATATTTTATCTGAGAAGGAGTAGAACATTAAGCTATTAAATGTAAACTTCAGATTGATTAGATTTAAGGAAATGGGACACAGCTAGGTTTTTTTTTTAATTGAGGCAAATTTCACATAAAATAAAATCAACCATTTTAAAATGTATAATTCAATATCCTTTAGTACATTTATAATGTTGTGCAACTATCATCTCTATCTAATCCTAAACATTTTCATCACCCTGAGATAATATCATATACCCATTAAGCAGTTATTCCCCATTCTTCTTTTCCCCCAGCTACTTAAAACCACCAAACTACTTTTTATCTCCATGGATTTAGCCCTTCATGATATTCCATATAAAGAGCAGAATATAATATTGTGACCTTTTGTGTTTTAGCAAAGATGTTTTCCAGGTTACAGTATGTATCAGTATTTTATTCCTTTTTATGGCTTAATATTTTTTAATTTTATATATATAACACAATTTGTTTATCCATTCAGCTATGTATGGACATGTGTGTATTTCTACCTTTTGTCAATTGTGAATATGCTACTATCAACATTTGTGTGCAAGTATTTTTTGAGTACCTGTATTCAATTCTTTTGAGTACATACCTAGAAATGAAATTGCTGGGTCATATGGTAATTTTGTGTTTAAGTTTTTAAGGAACTGTCATACTTCCACAGCAACCTACCAATTTTACATTCTCATCAGAAATATATGAGGATTGCAATTTCTTCACATCCTTGCCAACACTAGTTTTTTTTTTATTTTATTTTATTTTTTTTTAGTAGCCATCCTAGTAGGAATGAGGTGGTATCTCATTGTGACTTTGATTTGCATTGACCTAATGACTAATGATGTTTAACATCTTTCCATGTGCTAGTTGTCCATTTGCATATCTTTTGAGAAAAATCAATTCAAGTCCTTGGGTGAGTTGTTTGGGGTTGGTTTTTGGACGTTGCTGAAGATGACTTTTGACAGCTGAATTTGATTGTCATTTTGTTTTTGAGTCATAAGAGTTTTTTATATTTTCTGGATACTAGATTCTTATTAGATATATGATTGGAAAATATTTTCTCCCATTCTCTAAGTTGCTTTTCTCTTCCTTGATAATGTCCTTTGACATGCAGAAGGTTTCTAATTTTGACAATGTCCAATTTATCTGTTTTTTCTTTTGTTGTTTGTACTTATGGTGTCAGATCTAAATATCCATTGCTGAATCCAAAGTTTTGAAGTCAAAAAAAATCCTATTTTCCTCTAAGATTTTTAGAGTTTTACCTCTTATAATTAGGTCTTTGATAAAATTTTTAGTTAATTTTTGTATATCTTGTGAGGTATAACTCCAACTTTATTCTTTTATAAAATGATATCAAGTTGTATGAGAGCACCATTTGTTGAAGAGAGGAATCTTTGTCCATTGAATGGTCTTGGCATCCTTGTTGAAAATCAATTAGCCATAGGTATATACAATTATTTCTAGACTCTCAATCTTATTCCAGTGGTGCATATGTCTATTTGCATGCCATTGTGACATTGTTTCAAATACTATAGCTTTGTAGTAAGTTTTGAAATCAGAACATGTCAGTCCTCCAACTTTATTCTTCTTTTTCAAGAATTGTTTAGTATTCAAGGCCCTTTGCAATTCCATATGAATTTGGGGATTAGCTTTTCCATTTCTGCAGAAAGGCTATTAGAATTTTGATAGGGATTGCATTGAATCTGTAGATCACTTTAGGTAGGGTAACCATTTTAACAATAGTTCTAGTCCATGAGCATGGGATATCTTTCCATTCATTTATGTCTTCTTTAATTTATTAAGATAATGCTTTATCAACAACTTTTTCACCTGTTTGATTGAATTTATTCCTAGGTACTTTATTTTTGGATGATATTTTAAATGGAATTATTTTCTTAATTTCTTTTTCTTATAGTTTATTATTGGTGTATAAAAACATAACTGATTTTTGTGTGTTGACCTTGTACCCAGAAACTGCTGAATTCTTGATTTGATCTAGTATTTTTGTGGATCCTATAAGATTTTCTATATATAGGATCATGTCATCTGTGAATAAGTTACATTTTGATAGAAGTGTGAAGAAGCAAATGGAAACAATGGAAACTCAATTATTCATAATAAGCCAGCATAAATGTTTTTGAGGTTACAGCATATATCAGGACTTCATTCATTTTCCTTTATAAGGACAGAAATTCAAAAATACAAATGGAATCTTCAATTTTACAGGTGCTTTTAATTTTTTAGTTCTATCTGAATAATGAGGAACTGAAAATGACCCCCAAGAATAGGTCATTCTAATACACTACTCAATTTCAAAATACACTCACACAAATATACTCAATTGATCATTAACAAAGATACAAAGACAATTCAATGGAGAAAGGACAGTCTTTTCAATAAATGGTATCAGAATAACTGGGCATCTATGTGCAATAAATAAATAAATAAATAAATAAATAAATAAAAGAATAAAAATACTAAACACCAACTATTATCCTGTCACAAATATCAACTCAAAAGAGATCTTAGACCTACGAGTAAAATACAAAATTATAAAACTTCTAAGTGATAACAGAGGAGAAAATCTATACACACACACAGACACACACACACACACACACACACACACACACCATGATGTACTACTCAGTCATAAAAAGGAATAAAATGATGTCTTTCACAGAAATTTAGATGGCATTAGAGACCATTCTCCTAAGCAAAGTATCTCAGGAATGGAAAAACAAACACCACCCGTACTCTCTTAATATTTTGAAATTTCAAAAAGCCCTTAAACTTAATAGACATAAAAAAAAGGAATAGAATCAATAAGTGAGATTGTAAATTAGAACCTAAATGTTTTCATTTGGTTTTGATGAATATTATGTATATTTTATCCATTTTTAGACTAATAGAATTTTGTTCATGTTTTCAAGGTTCTGAGAAAACTACAAAACAGGAGGCAATATCTTTGTGTGTGTGTGTTTTGGCATGGGGGATTTTATGATATTTTCTTAATTTCAAATTAAGTGGGGAATTATATATTTTCAATAAAGAATATCAGCTTGAAAAAAATAAGAATAGCTTTAAAAAAAATGGCAAAGGACTTGAATAGACATTTCCCTGAAGAAGATACATAAATGGCCAAAACACACATAAAAAGATGCTCAACATCATTAGCCATGTGGTACGTACAAATCAAAATCATAATGAAATGCCATTTCACACTCACTAGGATGGCCATGAAAACAAAACGAAACAGAAAGAAAAATAACAAAAGTTAGCGAAGATGTGAAGTTGCAATTTTCACGTATTGCTAGTAGAAATACAAAATGGTATAGCCCATAGAAATAATAAACACTGAAGGTGATGGATACCCTGAATCTCCTGGCATGATCATTACACATTGTATTCATGGAACAAAATATCACATGTACCCTATCAAAATGTACAAATATTATATATCAATTAAAATTTTGAAAAAAAAAGAAATCAACTAGAACAATAGTACATGACTGGATCAGGAGTTGGGAGAGAGGCTCAGAGTCTCTGGTTTTCTATTTCCTCATATATAAACTGAAGGGACTAGATGGATTTTTAAGATCCAAGCAGTGACACAATAATGGTCCCTATGCCTCTGAGCTACCCTTTCCTCATTGCCGATAAGTTACTTAACTCTCTGATGTGTTTCCCCACTTCATATTTCAAAACAGTAATTATAAAATCAAAAATATAAATGCAAAAAATGGTTTAGTCATTTTTTAAAAAGTTTGGCAGTTACTAAGAAAGTTAAATATGGAATTACCATATGATCCAGCAATTTCATTTCTGAATATATACCCAAAATAATTTAAAACATGCATTCAAACAAAAACTTGTACAAAAATGTTCATAAAAGCCCTATTCACAGTAGCCAAAAGATAAAAACAACCCAGTGTCTCCATCAACTGATGAATGTATACACAAAATGGAGTATATACATACAATAGAGTATTATGTGACTATATAAAAAGGAACAATGTACTGGTAATATAACTTGAATGAACCCTAAAAACATTATGCTAAGTAAAAGAACTCAACCACAAAGGCCACATATTATATGATTCTATTTACATGAAATTCCCAGAGTCATGAAATACAAAGAGATGGCAAGTAGATAGGAATTACATTTATCGGGCATCGGGCAGATGGAAGTGGGGAGGAGGGGATGGGTATATACATACATAATGAGTACGATGTGCACCATCTGGGAGATGGACACGCTTGAAGCTCTGACTCCAGCGGGGAAGGGTGGGGAAAGGTAACACATGTAACCTAAACATTTGTACCCCCATAATATGCTGAAATAAAATAAAATAAATAAATAGTGCATGACACTTACGCTACTCTTTGCTGATGGGCAACATGGGATTCCCTCTTTCATTTTTCTGAATAACTTTTTAATGACCGGTTGGTCCGCTCAACAATTGCTTGTCCTGTGGGGTTATGTGGAATGCCAGTGATATGGCAAATACTCCATTCCTGTAAAGTGGTCTGAAAGGCAACTGTGGTATAAGAGGGTCCATTATCAGTCTTTACAGCATGAGGAAGCCCCAGATAAGCAATGGAGTTTAACAAATGATTGATAAGCACAAGAGACACGTTTACCGACAATGGAGTGGCATGGGTCATTCCTGAGTAAGTGTCAATAGTTACATGTGGATAATGAAGGCGCCCGAAGGCAGGAAAATGAGTAACATCCATTTGCCAGAGTGAGTTAGTAGTTAAGCCACGAGGGTTAACCCCAGGTGATAAAGGCACACCTTGTACAGCCTGACAAGATGAGTAGGCATGTACTATGTGATGAGCTTATTTCTGGATAATGAGAAACTCTTTAGTAAGCATTCGAGCATTTTGGTGAAAGAACTGATGGGACATTATGGCACTTTTAAAGGCATTTGTGGAACATACATGGTGTGAAACAAGATGATCAATGGCATTATTTCCTTCTGTCAGAAGTCCGGGTAAAGGGGTATGAGCATGAATATGAGAAATAAAGAGGGGTGTCACCATATCTAATAAGCGCTGTAAAACAAGAAATTGTTGAAGTAAAGTTTGATTAGAGCATTTTTGACATGGAGAACAGAACAGAATACATAACGGGAGTCAGTGATGATGTTTAGGGGTTCTAATGGAAATGTTTTTAAAGCTAATATAAGCTCCCCTAATTCTGCTTGTTGAGTGACTGGAAAACTGGAGGTGGATAAATATTTCCAATTACCATCTTTCCATGCAATTCCTGCTTTAGATGATAGTCCGGAGCCATCTGTGAATACTGTCTGGGTAGCGGGAAGAGGTGTAGGGGAGAGTTTTGTAAGCAGTTGTACAGGAAGTAAGGAGAGAGTGGAGAGAAGCCTGAGTATGCTGGCCAAGAGCAACAATGATAGGAGATGCGATCTGAGAAACAACTGAGGGCCACATCTTCATAGGGCTCTCAAGGCACTGTAAGGAATTTAGTTCTTACTCTGGGTGAGAAAGGGGATTTTTAGAAGGTGACTAACCTATATTTGTAAAGGATCCTTCTTGCTGCTATATGGTGAATAGACTGTAGCAGGGCAAGTGTGGATGCAGAGAGAAGCATTAGGGAAGGTCATTAAAATATTATCCAGGTAAAAGATAATAATGGTGACTTGGACCATGTCATACCTGTAGATGATGAGATGGTCAGATTATTACAAAAGTGCAGCTGAATAATTGAATGTGGTGTGTGAAAGGGGAGGGGAAAGTCAAAGTTGACCTCTAGAGTTTTTATCTGAGCAACTGGAAGAATGTACTTGCCTTTTACTGAGACATTTCAGATATATATATATATATGTATATATACACATATATATGAATATATGTATATGTACAAATATCTATGTTATTTACAGTGTTCCATATCCTAGAAAGAAAAATCATGCGTATGCTTATAAAATACATATGCAATAAAATACATATGCAATATCACATGAAATATCTGAAATATATATAATAATATATTCCAGGAAGTGATGAGTGTGGTGAAAATAAAATAAAGCAGGGTAAAGGGGTAGAGAATATGGTGAAGGTGGTGTTATTTTATGTAGGGAGATCAGAGAAGGCCACTCTGATAGGGTATTTGAGAAGGAAAATAATTAATCTCCCCATTCTTGAATTAGAATGGAAAAAGGATGAAAAGTCAGGAAATAGTTTGACTCCCTCAATTCACACACACAAAAAAATTAAAATAAAATTAAAAGAAAGCCCTGGAGTAGTAGAAGTACAAGACTTGATAACTTAACAACTGATTTGATGTGAGGAGTGGGGTGAGAGGTAAAAGGAAAAAGTAAAAAAAATGATTATAAGGGTTAATGTGAGGAGAATGACAATAAAATACATAGAAAATGATACGGGAAACCATGTGATACAGCAAAACAAAGTAGTTAAAGATTCTAGTGCTAGATTGCTTAAGCTAAAATCCTGTCTCTATTATTTACCAGCTAGCTGCCTGATCATGGAAATCACTAAAACTTTCTATATCTCAGTTGCCTTATCTCTAAAATGGGAAAGATGTTAAGAAATAGTACGAACCTCAAAAGGTTGTTGTGAGAATTTATGTAAAGCACCTAGAACGGTGCCTGGAACTTTATTGTTATTCACCAGTTTTATTTTGTTAAAATTTTTGTTTGTTTATTTTTTGAGATGTGGTCTCACAATGTTGCCCAGGCTTGTCTCCAACTCCTAGTCTCAAGTGATCCTCCTGCCTTAGCCTCCAGAATAGCTGGTCACAGGCACTAGTCACTGTACCAAGATATTTACTGGTTTTAAAAGTAAGATGACTCAATTAAAAATGGAGGAAAACCTTAACACACACCTCACTAAAGAAGATATACAGATGGCAAATAAACATATGAAAAGATGTTCCATGTCATACGCCATCAGGAAAAGGCAAATTAAAACAATGATGAGATACTGCTAGACACATATTAGATAGCCAAAATCCAGAACACTGACAACAACAAATGTTGGCAAGGATGTGGAGCAACAGGAACTCTCATTCATTGCTGGTGAAAATGTGAAAAAATAGAGCCATTTTGGAAGACAGTTTGGCTGTTTCTTCCAAAACTATAAATATACTCTATTAATACAATCTAGCAGTCATGTTCTTTGGTATTTTCCCAAAGGAGCTGGAAATTTATGTCTACACAAAAACCTGCACATGAATGGTTATAGCAGCTTTATTCATAACTGCCAAAACATGGAAACGATCAAGATGTCCTGCAGTAGGTGAATGGATAAATAAAACTGTGGGACAGGTAAACTTTGACATATTATCCAGGGCTAAACAGAGTTGAGCCATCAAGCCATAGAGAAACATGGAGGAAATTTAAATGCATAGTACTAAGTGAAAGAATCCCATATGAAAAGACTGCATGTTGTATGATTTCAACTAGATGACATTCTGGAAAAGATAAAACCATGGAGATAGTAAAGCAATTTAGTGGTTTCCAGAAGTTAGAGGGGAAGGAGAGATGAGTATGTAGAGTGCAAATAATTTTCAGAGCAGTGAAACTATGTAATACTATAATGATGAATACATGTCATTATAGGTTCATTGAAACTCATAGCATGTACAAAACCAAAAATGAACCCTAATGTAAACTATGGATTCTAAGTGATAATGATGTGTCAATGTAGGTTCATCAATTGTAAAAAAATGTACCACTGTGGTAGAGGATGTTGATAATAAAGGAGACTGTGCATGTGTAGGGGCAGGGAGGATATGGGGAATCTCTGTACTTTCCTCTCAATTTTGTTGTGAATATAAAACTTGTCTAAAAAGCAAAGTCTATTTAAAAAAGAAAAATGAAAGAAAGATGATATATTAAGTTTTGAAAATTTTGAGTTTAGTAATTACTTATCCAGATAGTGAGAAGCAACAGACAGTTGAAAGTGGTATCCAAGGCTTGAATTATAAGAGGGGTTTCATACACTGCTTTAGAGATCAATTTCATAGTGATAACAGATGCATTCTGAGAGTGAATGTAATAGCCACAGGGAAAAAAAAGAAAAAGCAAAGAGGGGGAAAAAGTGATAAGGGTGAAATTGGGAGAATATCTAAATTTGCAAAGTAAAAGACCACAGAAGTGGAGACAGCTGAAGATATAGAAAAAGACCAGTAAAATTTTTAAGAGAACTAATAGGATGGTGTAGACTCAGACAAAGAAGACAAAAGTTTTACAAGAAAGAGTTGGTCAACAGTATGAAGAGCTGCAAAGAGCCTGGACATTCTTTGCTTGATATTACAGAAGCCCTTGAATTTTTAGTTTCTATCCACATGGAAGAATCTCCTCTGGAGACCTGATTTAATCTATTTTAAACTGGGTTCCCTTTCAATAAAGTCTACTGTCAAGATAGTTTTATCTTCCCCAGGGTTAGAGCAACTAGAAGAGGTCTCTTGGGTAGATGTGACCACGATCTATATCTGCTTAGAAGAATGAGAAAGAAATAAAGCCATCCTTGTATTATTTGGATTATAAAAAATGCTGTGATGTACTTGTACTGAAAATGGCCCTCCAAGTTCAGAAAGACATTTCATTTCGCCTCTTGGTCCTAGGGAATAGAGTGCTACTAAAACGTACTTACAGAGTTATCAGAATAGATGACAGGTGCAAATATAAAAGTTAAAGAAAAGGTGGAATTAAAACTTTTGGCAAAAGAATCTAATGAAAAGGTCAGATATTCAGGTTTAACTTTTTGAATGTCTTTTTCTGTAGTTGGGCAAGGGAATGGGAGTGGATAAAATCAGACAAGATATTTGGTATAGGAAATTCTTAGTATAAACAAGTTCATTAAAATTTCAGGGGCCTTTAACACCTCAGTAACAGCTTGCCCGAAGGTTAACATTTATTGTTTTGAACTGCCAACATCTTGCTTTTATGGGACACATTTATATGCTAAATTGCCTATTATGTTAAGCTGTAAGTTCCCATTTAGCAGTATCAGAAATAAGATTTGACTATAAGTGTTTGTATTTTATTAGTGCTATGCCAGACTTCCTAATAGCTCAAAATTCCTAAAGGCTGAAATTCATTGCATCTTCTTCAGAAGGTGCTTGCCTAAAATAATTTGTTATAAATGCTACATTTGCATAGACTTGAAGTTTTCAGATGGGTCATCAGGAAAAGTGAAAAAAAATTACTTAATTTGATCTTACCCTTAAGCAAATCATAAGGGACACATTTAAGCAATTATATTGAGAAAATAAAAGTACAATCTAACTGATGACTACTCTCTTCTTAATGATTTGAGAGTAAATTAGCAAGAAACTCCAGGGAAATGGATATTGAGTAATAATGTGGTGTTACAAGCATTCTCACATATATGCAGAGTTGTCAGGAATTTCTATGGTGTATCATCAGAGAGTTCATGACTCTATGGACCATGACATAATATGAAAAATTTCACACAGAATCTTCAACATGTAAAATTTCTATTTGATGTAGTAAGGTAAAAAAAAAAGGTATTAGTTAAATGCACAAATTGAAAAGCAAATTGAAAACTACTACTCAGAAATAGACACTACACACTGGTGGAGAACAGAGACTAAAAATATGTTCCATTTGGGAAACACTATGTCACCCACCATTTTACCATACTCCTTCAGAATCTCTTTCTCCTGAACCTAAAATGCATTTGTTTCAGAATTCAAGGTGAACACTAGATTTATAAATCAAGTCACAGAATTTTAACTAATACTTTTTATTTATGCACTATTGTATAATTATAAAGGATTTTATTGCCTTGATGATCTTTTCTGTTTTTTGGGCATCAAAACCACTGTATGAATTTTTTCCCCTTAGTGTTGGAAGCATTAGATATGTAAAGGAAACTAAATAAAATAAAACAAATGTTTATTGAGCACCTAGAATGCATCACATACTATGTTAGTATTTTGCTGATTAAGGGACTTTAAAGCCTCTGCTTAAGTGTGAATTGATAGGAAGAATAGAACCATAGAAAAGAGACATGAGTTTATTCAGTGGGCTTATGTGCTCCGGTGGTGGCTGGCCAGAGGAGATTCCCTGCACCACACCCAGAAACAGCAAGTGATTATATAGCAAAAACAAAGAAAGAGTAACTTTGGTATATGGTGTGCACCCCCGGGTATGGTAGGTCAGTTTTCTGTAAAGGTCAGCATGCTCTCTGCCAGGCGCCTGAAGGTGGGGCTATGGTGGTGGTGGCCTGTACCCTATGGATTTGTTTGTTTTAACTTTTTCAGCTTCCCTGAATGGGATTGGGGCCAGGATCTCCAGTTATCACACAGACAGTTTGTATTTGGCCGATTGGTCACCAACCTAACAATTGTTTTACCCCTTTTCATTTTGTCACAGCTATTTTGTTTAGGAGGGATTAACCCTATAACCAGTCCCAAAAACGGGCATTGATTTTTTTAAGTAATTTACTTTGCATTGTTATTTCTTTCACTGTTGGCACATGACTGGGAAAATCTAAAGAGAAGGAAATCTAAGTGTTTTGTTCAGTATTTGGAGGACTGACACTCCTCTTTTTCCCCCTTGATGTGAATAAGAAAGCATGAGACCTGGGAGCTACTATCAGCTAACTATACCAGATACTTTTAAAATAATTTTGAATTGCATTTTCCATTACTTGTGAACCAAAGACCCTATCTGTTATATAGCTGCTCTCTTTGTTTCTCAGTCTTTCACTTGCTATTAATGTAACAGTATCTTTAGCCATTTCATGTTTCTTTGGGAAATGTGAATAGAAACACACGTATTTTTAAGAAATCTAAATAGAGGGTCAGAATCATCTGATAGCAGTTACAGAATATTGAAAAAATGGACTTAATTTAACATGAAAATTATGAAGTGAAAGAATCAGAATACTCTCAGGTTATGAAACTTATTTATTAAGTCATGCTCCCAGAGAGTTGTGAAAGAGCTCAGGAAATTTAACCCCAAACTATGACTCATTGGTATAAAGAGTATTTTGTATTAAAGGCCCTTAGAGATCAACAAGCCCCTTGGAAGGGGCTTTCTCTGTATCTACATAACCAGACAGACCCATCAAAAGAAAAATAGACTTACCCTTCCTTCTCTTCTCTTCTCTTCCCTTCCCTTCCGTACCCTTCCCTTGCCTGTTATCTCACTATATTGCAGTAAAGTAAATCAAGAATGCAACCAGACTAGCCCAAATCATTTTAAACATAATACCTGTTTCTCAGGTTAATTTACAAGTCAATTTGTTTCCCCCATACATTCATCCTCCCTAACAACCATTTATTGCCCCTAAACAAAACAAAACAAAGGTGTATATTCTTCATAGCCCCCTGTTTTCTAAAAAGAGTGTATGAAAAAATCTGGATCCCATTGGAATATTGGGTAATCACTCTGTGATTCTCCCTGTGTGTATGTTAAATAAACCTCTTCCTCTTATTAATCAGCCTTAATTATGAGTTGATCTTTCAGTGAATTTTTGGGGGAAAGGGGAAGTTTACCCTCACCTCCACAGTTGCCAAGTGATAGAACACCCAGAAGTACTGTTGTACCAGATACATGCAATGATAGAGACACTGGGTAATAGAATTGCAGAGATTCAGAGACATGATATCTGTGTAGCCTTTTTCTTTCCCCTTTGTTCCAGTAATAATTGGTCCTAATTCTCTTCTAGAATTTACTCTGTTTTAGTTGTTTCTCCTCCACTAATCTATGAGTTCCTCAAGGTAAAGTTCTTGTTATTTTGCTTTATATTTCTAACAGTGAGCATTGTGCATTGCATGTAGTAGACCTATAAAAATGTGTTTCAATTGTTAAATGAATGAAAGTGCTCTAAAGAGTAATGTGAACATTCAGAGGAGGGTAACTCCCTAGTGCTAGATTGGACCTAAAAAGCATCCTCTTTCTCATCATCACTCAGCACAGGGCTTACAAAAGAACTACTTTGAATACTCTTTCTGTTTTATAAACAAATCTTTAATCTCTGACTGAAAGGTGCAGGGAGTTAAACATTTAAGAACTCTATTTTTTAAAAAGAGAATTCTTGTTTCATTTTACAATAATTTTAATTATAGAAATAGAATTACTTAGACAATTTGAGAAATAAAAATGGATCACTCATAACAAAATCACCCAAACATGATCATTGATATTAAAGAAATAAAAATGCAATTGTGATATTATGTGCTTTTTGCACTTCATTTTTCAGAATAAGCACCATTCCATTTTCCAAATAATCTAGAAAATGCATTTTTTAACAGTTAAAAATAGGCTACCCAGTAAATGTACAAAAAATTTGTGTAGTGATCCCTCTGTTGTTGAAGACTTAAATTACTTTCCATTTTTCCTTATTATAAAAAATTCTGTGATGAACAACCTCATGCACATGATCTTGTCTATATTTTATTAGATTATTGACTAAAGTCAATAATGTCAAATGTGGTATTATCAGGTTGAAAGTTTTAAACATCCAAAGATTCACAATACATATGGTTTCAAAATGTTTCTAATAATTTGTGATGTCAGCAATGCATGCATATACCTGATTTTCCACATTCCAGTAATGCAAATTATCATTATAAAATGTATGCTAATGTAATTAGTGAAAAGCAGAGATACCATATTATCGTGTTAATTCCATTTTTTTTTCTTTTCTTGTAAAGCTAACTGTTTTTTCCATATATTTTCTCTTTACTAAGTTACCTTAGCTTTTGTATTAGGCTATGTTGAGAGCCTGTGAATCCCTTTTTCCAGCTACTGCCAATGTTGCCAACAGCTCTTATCTACAACCTTAACTGGAAGATTGTCTTTAAAATATTGGAGCGAGCTCCTGGATAATACCTTACCCCAGGTTAGCCATTAATTTATGACACAGGACTTCAAAATATCTACTCCCTTGCTTCAGGGGAGAGTGGGACTGACACAGAGGTCAAATTTGCATTCCAGATCGCCCTGGGGGATCATACTAAGGCTGGACTTCTTCTGAAACCACATCTTTGTGTTAGCCTCTTTTTCTTCCCTGTCCTTCCTCTCTTACTACCTTACAGGCAACTCCTGCTAGCACTCCCTTTAAAAAGAATCTCATTTCAGGATTTGCTTTTAGGGAATCCAAACTAAGACAAATATACTTTCCATATTTATGAGGTGTGGCCTTAGTGTGTTTTTTGTTTTTTAATTTGTTTTTACTGTCCATTCTAGAATTTGGTAGAGAGTTCTCTTTTCATAAAATATTGTCATAGGAAATCAGATACATATGATTCTCTTCACACTCCTGAAGTACAGATAAAGTCAAATCTCTTGTTGTCTTGGTTTTTGTTTGTTTTTAAAGAGAGATTTAATATACAGAAGTGGAACTCAAAAAAATCAACAAGAAAAAAATCAAACAACCCTATCAATAAATGGGCAAAGGACATGAACAGAAACTTCCAAATATTTTAGAAGGGCCAAAAGAGTCTAATTCTGAACTTGGGATTCCCTCACCACAACAAAAATCAAAACAGCAGCAACAACAAAAGCTTTCTTGTCTTGAAGCATTGTTCTTAACTGTACATGGCATCTAATTACCCAGCTGCTCAGGCCAAAATCCTCAGAGTCATCCTTGCCTCCTCTCTTTCTTTCACACCTAACATCAAATCCCTCAAAAAATACCTGCTGGCTCTACTTCAAAATATGTCCAGAGTCCAATCAATTCTCACCACATCTTCTGCTACCTCCCTGATTTAAGCCTTTGTCTTCTCATAGATTGTACTTCCTGAATCTGCCCCTGCCCATTGATGATGTGTGTTCTCAATGCAGCAGCCAGAGAGATTGTGGAAAACATTAAAGTTGTCCACCAGATACTTTCCATTCTGCCTCCAGCATATGGTAAGGTTGTATTTCCCCACTCTGTCAAAGCCTAAATAGCCATGTCATTTATGTTGGCCAGTGAAATGTTAATGGGAGTGATATAATAACTTCTAGATGACTGGAAACTCTAAAGCCTGGCATGTTTGAATAGTCTTTCTCTTGCTGTCATGAGAACCAGTACCACTACACCAGTCTGGGTCCCTAAGTGAGGAGAATGTGGAACAGAGGCCTCAGCTGACTTTCAATAAATGTGTAATGTTGGTGTAGGGGTCAGGGAAAACTTACCCTTTCCCCTGAAAATTCACTGAAAGTTCAACTCACAATTAAAATAGATTAATAAGAGAAAGATTTATTTACCATACATATGAGGAGAACCACAGAGTAATTACTCAGTATCCCAGTGGCATCCAGATATTTTTATACATGCCTTTTAGAAGGGAGGAGGGATATGAAGATGATAGGTAATTCTGTTTATGGACAATAAATAGTTGCTAGGGAGGATGAATAGATACTTGGGAGAATGGATGCGTAGGGGAAACAGACTGACTTGTAAATGTATTGTGTTTAAAATAATTTGGACCAGGTCTGGTTGCATTCTTGAGCTTCTTTACTGCAGTATATTAACATAACAGGGAGAGAAAGGGAAGTAACTTGTTCTTTTCATAGGCTTATGCGGATAGAGGGAAAGCCCCTTCCAATGTCTTTTGTATCTTGAAGAGTCTGTAATTGAAAATATTCTTTATATCAAGGAGTCATATTTTGGGGTGAAATTTCCTGAGCTCCTTCATCAGTTTAGACTAAGTGATTATTTGTTACTAAAATACAATATACAGTTTTGATCAGTACAGTGATCTGTTGGAAATATAATTCAGATCATGTCATACTTCAAAGGCTTTCTCTCCTGTAGATTTGATTCTATGTTCCCTCTCTGAATTCATCTTCTCTTTGGTTTGTTCAAGCTCTCCAGGCAGACTGATCTTTTAACTACACCAAGCGTACAACGGCCTCTGAGATTTTGTACTTTCTTTTTCTTTTAGCTAAAATGCTTATCCCTCAGATATTTTGCTGTAAATGCTACTTTCTTAGTAAGGCTTTTCCTGATGACACCATTAAAAAAAAATACAACCATGGTCTCACATTGCCTATTTCTTTTCTCCTTTTATTTCATTATTTTAAAATATTTAATTAACAAATAAAATGTATACATTCAATGTGTACAGCATGATTTTATGTATGCATATATTGTGTACTGATTGCCACAATCAAATTAACACATCCATCACCACCCATAGTTGCCCTGTGTGTTTGTGTGTATGTGTTGAAAAGTTAAAATCTTTCCAGTCCTTGGCAACCATTGTTCTTCTCTCTGCTTCAGTGAGTTCAACTGTTTAACTGTTTTAGGTTTCACGTATGAGATCATGTAGCATTTTTCCTTTTGTGTCTGGTTTATTGGATTAAAGACTTAAATGTAACAATTGAAACTGTTAAACTCCTTGCAGGGCAGCCTTCGAGGAGATCAGCTACTTCTCCCCGAGAAACTGGATCCCTTAGGTAGTTGTCTCCACAGAAGATAAGAAATTAATAGGAAACAGAATAAAAGAATACACAGAGATGAAGGTATAGTTTTATAGGTTTATATAAAGCAGGGATACTCAGGAGTCTACACTACATCTCTGCCAGTAGTGCAGCCTTGAGGCTAGATTCACATAGGTTTTTATAATCACAGATATCAATTATCAGTTGCCAGGGTAACAGATTTACATATCAACAGGTACTTTCGGTTTGGGTTAAAAGTTTTTTTCAAAAGGCCTCTAACAAATTCTAATCTATTCTATCTAAGTGAACAAACGGTTATAAAATCTTTCAAGTACTAACTACTAAGTTCTCAGAGATAGCTATCAATTAACAAAGGAATAACAAAGAGATATGGTGGCTCTGTATTTCTTTTATCTAGTTATTGTTGATTTGAGACAGACAGGAGAAGGCAGGAAGCCCAACTCTACATTCTAAATTGCCCATAACCACAGGGGTGCATCCCTTGCCTAGGGGACTCATTGTTCTGGCTGCCATTCTGTGAGACATGCATCTATCTGTCTTGTCTTTCAAGATCAGGGAGGCATCACAGACCTGAGATAACCAAGAAGCCCCATGGAACGCATGCACACTGGAGCTTTAAGAGCCCTCCCAAGGCAAGGCAGCCCTTAATATGAAAACTAAGAAGTTCACATATTCCTTCAAGGCAAAACCCTGCAAACTCTTGTTTCTGTCTTTAATACAGCAATATTGGGGGATGCAAAAAAAATAATGATCTGTAATATTGTCATATATTGCTTCATATATTTTAAACCTGCTTTTATTATATACATGTAAGATTAAAATTGAACACTCTGGTAAAATATATCTCTAATCCTTTTTCCTAATACAATATTCTATCTGAAATCAATTTAATACAATATCAATATAACTCACCAACAACTTTCTTTCTGTTAGATTGGCTCAGTGTCAGTTCTCCATTTCTTCTTTCAAATATTGTGTCCTTTTGAAATATATAGCTTGATTCTTGTAATACAATCTGATAATCCCTTAACAGGTACATTGGGTTTCTATTTCCTGTTTCACTGAAAAATTACTTACACTCACACACACATTTCTAAAATTCTAAGAGAAATGGCACTTGTGTTTTTGTTATATATTTCTAACTTTGTGGCGTGATCAGAGAATATTATTTATATTGCTTTTTCTTTGTGTAACTTATGAACACTTTGGGTTATTGCCAATTGTTACAAATATTCTATGGGGACTATAGAAGAAGACATATCTCCATTACTGAAGCTTACTTTTGACATATATCTATAAAATCTATCTTATTAGTTATGTTGTGTATGTTTTCTAAATTCTTATTATTGACTTGTCTCTGATTTTGAGAGATGCACTAAAGTCAGCTGTTATCAACGTGTTTCTTTCTATTTTTCCTTGCATCTCTTATAATTTCTGCTTTATGAAGGTTGTTGCTATATTATTGGGTACATTTGGCACATTGTTATTCATTACTATATATCTTATTTGTGAATTTTTGCATCTTGGCTCGAAAGTATGATTGACTTTTAATTTTCCTCTTATAAAGCGCTTAAAGGGGTTTGATATCAACAGGTTTTGATATCACCAGGTTTTGACAAAACAGTTTGGGTTGGGAAGTGTCTGGCCTTTTTGTCCTTAGGAATAGGTTATTATTAGTATTATGACTTCTTTAGATATTCTGTATCATTCACTAATGGGACCATTTGGGCCAGTAGTTTTTTTGTGGGAATGTTTTTTAATTACATTTCAATTCGTTTAATATTCAGGTTATTTTTATTCTCTATTTTTTTCTTGTATACAGTTGGAAAGTTGTGTCATTTAGAAATTTTGCATTTAGCTTAATTTTCTAATTTGTTGGTATAGAGTTATCCATAATATATATGTATTCAATGCATATCTATTCTATAGAGATACATGTGGGGGTTTTTTTGTTTTATTATTTCTGGTATCAATCATTTGTGCTTTCTATCTTTCTCTTTTTTTCCCTGACAATCCTTATGAGGACTTTTAATGAGTTTCATCAAAGATTCAAATTTTAGCATTTTTTAATATTTTTTTCTGTTTCATAAATGTCTACTCTTAAACTTTTCTTTCTTTTAGTTGCTTTTGGTTTAATTTTGTTATTTTTTATAACTCCTTAAGATAGATGCTTAGATAATTGATTTTAGCTTTATCCATTTCTAAAATATGTATTTAAGGCTTTTAATTTCTTTCTATTCATACATTTAGCTCTATCCAACAAGTCATATATCAGGAGTGTTATGTACACCATCGTTCAGGTTTAGATATCTACTATGCACATTATGATTACTTTTTAATACATGGATTTTTAGAATTATACTGCTTATTTTCCAATCATAGGGGAATTTTCTATTTTGCTTCTTGTTATGAATTTCTAGCTTAAATTTACTGTGTTCAAAGAACATACTCCTGTAATATTTGAGTCCTTTGAAAATTGTTGAACCTTGCCTTATAATCCTGAATGTGGTCAATTCTTATGTTATATGTCATCTGAAAAGATATACTTAACAACTGACACATTTAGTCACTCAAAAAGTTTTTATTATTATATTTGAAATTATATATTTATAATTACATTAGCCATATTAAATTTTATTTATTATATTTTTTATTAAAATGTAGAAGTTAAGAAAAGGAACTGGGTTTAAACTCTAACTCTACCAGTAACTAGATGTATGATCCTAGCAAAGCTGCTTAAACTCTCTGTGCTTCAGTTTCCATTTCTGAATGAAAAGAAGAATAATAGCTATTACCTCACAGCATTTTGTAAGGAACAAAATAGTACCTAGAAACTGTTTATAGCAGTGATTGCCACATGACAAGTGGTTGATAAGTGTTGGTTTATAATTGAACATAAGAGGGAGAAAGAGGAGAGAATCTAGAAATATGATTCAAGGTTGATGTATATGTAGAGTGAAGTATGCAGACAATAGTCCTTGTGATAGAATAACCAAAGACTAAAAATAAAACTTTCCAAATATTTCACACAAAAGCAATTTGCAATGTGGGAATGTTCCCATATCATACACTTCAGAAACACAAATTTTAAATGCAGAGCTGTAGAATTTCTAGATGAAAACATCGGAGAAAATCTGCATGACCTTGGCTTCAGTGATGAGTATTTACATATAACATGAAAAGTATGAAAATGAAAAAACAAATCAATAAGTTAGCCTTATTAAAATTTAAAAAATTTGCTCTACGAAAGATTCTGTTAGGAGAAAGAAAAGAGACAGATTTAAGGAAAATATTTGGAAAGCACATATCTGATATCTGACTTGTATCCAAAATATACAAAGAATTCTTAAAACTCAACAATAAGAAAACTAATATCCCATTTATTTAATAAAAGTGGGAAAATATCTGAAGAGCTCTCAAAAGAAGATTTACAGATGGCAAAAAAACACATAAAAAGATTTTCAACATCATTTTCCATTAGAAAAATGCAAACTAAAACAATGAGATACCACTACATACCTATTAAAATGACTAAAATACAAAATACCTAACAATAATAATTATTGGCGAGGATGTGAAACAACAGGGACTATCATGCATTGCTACTGAGAATGCAAAATGGTACAGCTATTGATACTTTGGCAGACCATTTGGAAATTTCTGACAACGGTAAACATAGTATTATCATACAATTCAGAGTTCAAACTCTTAAGCTTTTACTTCACTTATTTGAAAATATATGACCATACAAAAACCTGCATGTGAATATTTATATTGTTCTTTCATGATCACCAAAAGCCAGGAGCAACAAAGATGTCCATCAATAGATAAGTGGATAAACAAACTGGTACATTCATACTTTGTAATACTGTTCACTGATTAAAAGGAGCAAGCTATTAATCTACTCTCCAACATAGATAAATTGTATATGCCTATTGCTAATTGAAAGAAGCCAATATGAAAAGACTATACACTGTATGATTCCATTTATGTAACATTCTTCAACATAAAAACTATACAATGTCAAATAGATTAGTGGTTGCCAATTTGAGAAGGGGCTTGGAGACTAGGTGAAGCACAGAGGATATTTTTTTTTTAGGGTGGCAAAACTGTTGTTTGGTACTCTAGTGGTGGATACATGATATTACATTTAATCAAATCCATAGAACTTTACCACAGAAAGAATAAGCCTTGAAATTTTAAAACATCAACTAGGAGGTCAGGGTATCCAAGGATGAAATGCCAATTATTACAACATGATCTAACTATATTATTAATACAAATGTATGATATAACCTCACTGAAAAGATTAATAGAAAAGGTGCTGACCTGAGTAGCTTTGGAAATGAGTAGAGCCTATAAAACTAAAGACAAAGGAATGACACAAAAGCACTGTACTCTGATTGGAATAGTCCTTTCCTATGTGGGTAAGAGTTATCAATTCTGAAACTATTATACATGTATACTGGAATTGAACAAATAAAATGATTGATGGGTGGTAGGGGCTAGGTTTTTTTCACTGTGAGAATTAGAGGTTACAGATAAGTCAGGAGAGAAAGCTATAAAGAACCATTTAGTACTGAATTAGAGTTGGCTACATCAGTATAAACTCATGTTTAACTCAACATAGGTACTGTTGAATAGAAATAATTCCAGATATGTGTGTATACAAAAGTGAGTATACAGATACATATTTCTAGCTCTGTCTATTGGAAGAGCTTAGAAACAATGACACCCCAACAGCAATAAGTACATCCAATGCACAGGTATTTGTTTCTAATTACATTCTCCAACAAAAATAACCAGAGATCCTTGCAGAAATGGCTAATTCTAGGCCTAGGGCAAAGATTATACAAGATGAGCCTGGAGCATCTTATTGTGTCAGTAAATAAGGACTTTTTTTTAAAAGCCCACAAGATGGGGATATGTGGAAGAGACACAGGAACCAAGTGTAAGAGTTCCTAATGGCCAAAGTTGGAATAATTTGAGCAATAAAATAAGCAAGGTAGTATGATACTATAACCCAAACTATAACATAAATATCCATGTGCCTATCCATATGCAAATAACTTAATAAATAAGTAAATGGAGAGGGGGGAAGACTAATCTCCAATACAGAAGAATTCCAAATAATTTATGTAGATACTGCCCTTTCAAGGAAGTGGAATATAACTCTCCATGCCTTAAAGTGTGGGATTGGCCTTCTGACTGGAAAAGGAAGGAGGCGAGAAGTAACTTTATAGTGAGGAAATATGGCAAAAACTACCCTAACCAGTTGATCAAGATTAATATCATCAGTGATAAGTCATGTTGATGGCATGTACCCTTGATATGGTGTGATTAAAAGGAAACTTTATCTCCCAAAACTTATAACACCAGTCTAAGCATGAGATAGACAGCAGACACTCCAAAATTGAGGAACATTCTACAAAGTACTTGGCCAATGTACATTAAAACTGTCAAGATTATCAAAAATGAGGAAAGTCAGAGAAATTGTCATAATCCAGAGAAACCTAAGTAGACATGATGACTAAATACAAGTGATGTCCAGGATGGGATTCTGGAAAATAACAAGGTCATTAAACAAAAACTAAAGAAATATGAATAAAATACAGAGTTCAGCTAATATAATAATAATAATAATAAAACATATTTGCGATGTTGAAATACCCTCAAAAGAAACACTTTTCCACAAAATCATTATTAAAATCTACTAAACACACAAAGTTTGCTTCTTTTTTCATATAATCCAATGCAAAACAGCAATAGAAGGAATAAGACTTTAGGAGATCCTTCATAAACTGAAGTAATTCAGCAGAAGTATAAACCTGGAGCTACTCGTGACTGTGAGAGCCTAGGTCCTCTAGGAATTCACAGAACATATGGAGATGGTTTGGAACTTCCATAAGACCAAGATAGGGATTCTAGTTCATTCTAACTAGATCTTATTGGGCAATGAGACCTTAGTTAATGTTTGGGTTAGTGTTGATTAGGGTCTAAAAATGTATTAAGAAGAAGAATCTTTTAAACCTTTCATAAGAAAGGTTTAAAGAAAGAAGAAATGAAAAAAGAAAATATTATGGTTTTTATTGGTAAAATTATAATTTATGTGGTAAGGCATATTGCACAATGACTCTAAAAGTCTGAGATATTGGTCATTTATATTAATGTTTTGGATTTTAAGGAAGCAATTTTAAATGTTATATATATTCAGCATTTACTTTAAGAAAGATTAAGGAAAAAGGAGCTACAAAATGCCACTTTCTCCAAAGTGCATATTAAGGGACATCTGAATGAGGCACCAAACAGCTGGAGCTGCTCAAAATCAGGAAAATCCTCCAGGAAAATGATATTCTTCAGGGTCAGGAGTATGACTTTCTAAAGGGACTGTCATCCCTGGCTGAGGGATAGACTGTTCTGTGATATTAGTAGACAAAATATTCCTATAGGCCTACCAATAGGCAGGGTATTTTGATGATTCATTGTAATTTGAGCAATGGCCGAGATATAGGATGAGTCTTGTGGAAATAGGACCTATGAGCTTATTAATAAGGAGGGTCTCTTCCCACTGGCAGACATCCCTTTGCATTGGAGTTAAAGAGGGAGATAGGAGCCACATACACTGGAACTCTCCCCTCACATCAATTCCAGGGTGCAAACATTTTGAAATTTTATTAGCCTTATTTTCTTCAACTTTAAATGGTGGAAACTGTATGATAACAGAAACTTATTTTTTGATTGCACTTCTCAATAAAAAATGACCAGGTATGCACATATGTATCTCTCAAAAGGATTCTGACTTCATTTTTTGATGTTTGACCATGAAAGATTTAAAGCCCAGCCACTCTCTTTTCCTCTTCTTCCCCAAATCTGAGAAGGTTAATGAGAAAGCTCACATTCTTTAGTTCTCTCCTTTGGTGCCAGAGGGAAGTACAAACCACTCAAATCTTAGGGATTGTCACTCCAGCCCCAATTCCAAAACACAGTAAAAACAAAGCCATTTGCCCCTCTCTTCACTCAAGCCATTTTGGACCAACTTTCATGCATACTACTCTTCACAGAAAGCCCTATTATATGCTTTTTTATGTGAATAATATGCCTTTTTGTATACCTTCTTAGTGTTTCTATATTTAAACTAAAATTCTTTGGGAAAAAAAATGATTCTTATACTCCAAGGCAAACCACAAGCCATCTATATAACTGAAGCAGAACTTTCACAAAGTATGTACACTTGCTATCTGTGAGACATTTAAATATTTTCTACTCTACTATATTCTTATTTGTTTTAAAAAATACTTATTATGATCCACTCAATTGATGTAATGAACTCTAATGGGTTGTCACTCACCTCTCAAATTTCTTCAGTTTCTGAAACTGACTTACCTCTCAGGTCACATAAGTAGAATGATGAAAAAGCTTAGGTCTTTTCATTTCCCTTCTCATTTCCAATGCCTTTTCTGTTATACCATGGTGTTTTGTGTGGCAATAGAAAATCTCATCTGCAAAAAGCAAGCCATCTGTTCATGCGATATAATGTCTACAGAAAAAAAATAACATCATTCTGATGCTCAAATTCAACCTTCTAGTGCTACATTAATATTCTTTTCATGTTTGGGCATAACTGAGTCTTCCGTAGTTTAAATATATTATAGTCAAATTTACTAGGACATTGTGGGTTTGAAAAGGACACCAACTAGCTATTTTTCAAGTCGCCAATTTTAACAGTAGCCACTTTGTATGCAGTAGAATAAAATATTGACCTGAGTTTGCATACTGATTTTTCCTTTTTCACAATAATGTACACACTGTTTTAGAATTGTTAAGCTGCTCATCAGAGATGGGCTGCTGACATTTAAAATATAAAAGTGTAACTAGTATTGAAGAAGGTTCTGTATGAAAATTCTATATTTAGAATTATATTTGTGTTGAGAAAAGCCATAAAATAAATAATAATTTATAAGTGGATTTGTATGCTTAAATTTAATCTACTCTAATGTATGTAAACAGCAGTGAATACAGAAAGATGATTGCAACTTTTAAAAGACATTTGCCATTATTATCTGGATACTCTGGGATATATGTACTTTTTTCCCTTAAAGAAGTGTTTGAATTCAATACATGCAATAAATCCGATTCATACAAAGATATGACATCTTTAATTAAGCTAAATGAATTAAAATTTAGAAATGTGATCTGATTCTTACCCTAATCACTTCATTTTCCTGGTGCATGCTTCATACATAGATAAGGAAATACTTTGCTTCATCAGGAGAGATCACCACATGTGAGCAAAGACATGTATATAGAAATATGCATTCAAATATTAGGTGTGATGGTCAGTTTTGAGAACTCAGTGAGACATGGAGCTTAAATTTGACTCAATTCCCTTTTGAGACTTAGGTTAGCATGAATAGTCATAGCCTCTTTTATGATATTTTCCATGGATTAAGCTCCAATGTGAATCCTGATCCCCTAGAATCTGATCCTATTTGCTGCTCACAGAACTTCTAAATTTTGAAAGGGAATTGAATTAAATCTTAGCTCTATCCTTCACTGAATTTTCAGCATCTCAGTTTACTTTCCTGGACAATAGAAATAGTACCATCTATGGCAGAGTGTTGTGAACATTAAATCAAAGGTGATGATATATGTATGTGTATATATAAAATATGGAATATATAATATGTCATTATTAATATATAATACATATGAAATATATATATAACATATGATGTACACAGCACTGGGTCTGGTATTCTAGGAATATTAATTTCATTGCACTTACTATATGATTGTTATCCAGACCAAATCTGAAAAATGTCTGATGATTTTTGGCAAACTATGTTACCTGAAAAAAATAAAATGTTTGCATCAGGAGTTTTTATTTAGCCCTCCTGTGTCCTTGGTTCCAATCTCCTAGGTAGCAAAAACCAAGGCAAATTACCAAAGAATGCCTGCCACTTGACAGGATGTGTATTGTGGGCATGGATGGTTTCCATTGGAAATCATCAATATTAAGTTCAAGACATAATCATTCTGCAAAGTAAAACCTGTTCATTATGTAGGGTGCGAAAGTAGCTTATATATTTTTCACAAATGATAAGCACACACAATATTTGAACTGAATCTTTCTATTTATATCCCATAAGTAGTTTTGTGTATTTGCTGATCTATTTTTAATTTTTCTTCCACTTTTATTTTGGGCTTTAACTGGATCTTGACTCAACTTTGATAGTCAATAAATGAAGAGCAAGAACAGTAATTTATCAGTTTGATTAGCCTATGCTTGGTATTTTTCCTGTGATGTAGAACTTATTGCTCTCCATTGAACAAAGGAGAAAGTCAATATTCAGGTTGAAAAGAAAGCTCAGTGTTTGATTTTATAAATGAAGCTCTTTTTTAACCCCAGGAAGAGAAATTCTAATAGAAATTATCTGAATGCCTAGTCTTAATTATTGGAAAACACACAAAGCAATATTGGCTTGCCAACTGCTAAAGTACTTAGTACCAAATGTTTTCATTTATTTTAGTGGAAAATGATTCTAAAAGGGAAATAAAGGCAGGTAATATTTTTACATTAACATTTTAAACATTTTATACATCCTGTGAAGAAAAAGAGTTATATTTTCTTTAACACATTTTTGTCAGTATGATTTATTGACCTACCAGAAAATTTAAAAGTAAAAATGAATTTCCTAGAGTTAAAGTGTTTAGGGAAAGGCATGATTTTTTGTAACTTGGCAAGATGATTGCATCAGTTGTTGAATCTTTTTGTTTCTGTTTCCTGAATATTTCAATGTATTTACTTGGGCATTCTAAAGATGAAGAATTTTTAATAATTTATGATTTTATCAGAAAATAGTGATAAATTTGAAATTTTATGGCTTTTTCTTGAATATTAGAAGCTACTTATACAAACTATATCAAAGATGCCTATTCCGAAGTTGCTTCAAAGATAAGACACTAAACTTAAGAAAGAATTTTAGTCAAGAGTATATTCTAAAGAACCCTCTACTGTCCCTGCTGACCAAAATAACTATCTTTGAGCTTATCATTTTAATTTACTGATAATAACATTTCTTGAGTAATTTTATCTTGATCATTGCAAGAATCTTTGATTACTACATTAAACATCATTAAGTAGTTAATAATAGCAATTAAATTATCATTAAGCAATAGGCCTTTCCAATTACTACTAATGGGAATACGGTAAATCTCAAATGATCAAAAATCAGTTCAATTTATTTTTATCAAAAGGTGGAGAGCTTTGAAGTTGGTGAGTACATGGAGGTGCTGGGAAGGTGGTGTACCTACAGAAGGCATGGGGACTCTGCTTTCCTGCTCCAACATTGCCCGGTGTATATCTTTCACTTGGCACTTCCTCAGTTTTATCCTCTATAATAAACTGGTAAGTAATAAAAAAGTTGAAATCTGGTTCTAAAGTCTGTAGATCTGGGCTGGCTTTGTGATTTGTTTTGACCAACTGAACAAAACAGAATCAATGTGGTGCATTTCCTAAGTTTAGGCCTCAGGAGGCCTTATAGCTTCTATTCTTTCTCTCTAGGAATGCTGTCACCATTTGACTAAGACCAGTCTAGTTTGCTGGGTGATGAGATACCATGTGGGGAGAAAACCATCCCATCTATGGCCTTAGACTCAGTATTGATCCCAGCCAACCCATCAGAGAGCAGAGATGAGCTGTCCTGACTGAGCCTAGCCCAAATGGCTGCCTCACAATTGTGAGAATTGTGAGCAAATAAATGATTATTGTTTTAAGCCATTATGTTTTGAGGTGGTTTGTTATGCAGCAATAGTTAACTGATTTAGGGATCATAAAAATATATATTGTCATACAGCTGAAAATGAGTTTAAGTATAAATCATATTAAAAGACTTCTTACATGCTAAAGATACAGTAGTCATGAGTTTGAGTTTTGGTTCTACACTTACTACCTGTGTGACGCTTGGCTAATTGCATAATCTCTATGTCTTTCTTCATCTGCAACATGAGGGTGAGGGGAGAATTACTATTGTTTACTGATGTGAAGAGATTAGAATTACTACTACACTACCTATCTCCTACAGTGAGAAAGAGCCTCTAAGGAGTTCATAAGAGCAAATTAAGAGATAAAAATGATTTATTGTTCTATTTATTCATAGAAATAAGTTCTTAAGTAATTACATATTTTGTCTACATATTTGCTCTAAGTAAGCCTTTCAAAAATAAGTTCTTAAACTAGGTTCCATAGATGAGTTTTAGGAGGTCCTAACCCATGAAAATTAAATGCAATGTTTTATAAATAGGTGCAAAAGTATACTTGTTTGATGGACAATGGGGGAAAAGGACAAAATTTTTATCAGATTTACAGAGGGGGCCATGGCTCAATAAAGTTTAAGGATCACTATGTTAGAAATTCAGGACTAAAAATTCTAAAACGGGTGGAGAGGACATATAGAAGGCAAAAAAAGAAAAAATGTAAACTGCTGAAATGATCCAAATGGGAAGTAATGAAGCTCATAATAGGTCAGTGGTAGTAGGGCTAGAGAGGCAAGATTTGAGAAATATTTCTCAAGTAGCTGACTTATGTCAAGTACCCTAGGAAACAGACTCTGGGACAAAGATTTGTATTCAGAAGGTTTATTGCGGAGAGTTCTTGGAAACAACTTTGTTAGGCAATGAAGGAAGCAGGGCTGGATAGAGGATGGAATGTAACTGTGATACACTTGCAAGAGAGACCTCAGCCAATCCTAAAAGAAGCTCTGAACTTGATATGACCCCTCAGAAGTGTGCCGTAATGAGGCAATGGGTCCAAGGTGTTGCACTCCTGCATTGACCCCAGACAGATTCAGGCAACTTCTAGGGACAAGACATGACCTTGGTGAGGCATTTCCCTTTGGCAGAGGGCAATTCTCAGACAGGGACTCAGAGTAAGCCATCAACAGCCAACATTCTCAGCAGCTGAAACAATGAGTGTCTTAGTCTTGAAGACAAATCTAAATGGCTCACCACATGTCCACTAGAAAACATTAATAAGATTTTAAATTAAAGATTTTAAAATATATATGTCTATGATGATAATTATGTTGTGCTAGCTAAATCTGTGATAGCAGCAGTAAATAGGAAAAATAATATCACTACTTGCATGGAGTTATGTTCTAGAGGTGGGAAGAACAAAAAATAAATAAGTAAACAAACAAGATTGTGATAAGTGCTTTGAAAAAGAATAAATGAATGCAAAATTCTGAAGAGTTAACTATTTTAACTGGTAAACTGTTTTTATTTTTGGCATCAAGGATGATATTTGAGGAAGTGATAGTTGAACTGAGTTATAAGGGACAAGAAGGAGCCAACCCTGCATATATATGGCAAATATTCTAGGAAAAGGAAAAGGAAAAAGAGATGTGAATATCCTAAAGCAGTTATAAACTTTGCTACTTTGAGGAACACTGTGAAATAAATTTAGTGGGTTGTGACAGGTATTTTAAAATTGAATGAAATAGAAATAAAAATTAGAATAGAAAAGATCAGAGCGCATTATCCTTGGTGTAGATAAGTAATGTTTTAGTGAAAATTATATGTTAGGAGTATATGTATGTGTAGCTCAATCAAGATATAAAATGTATTTTTTTGCTGTGGGCTGCAATTAGAAAGTTTGAAAGCCACTGATATTAGTAGAAAGTCTAGAGAATAGAAGGGTAGGAGGAGAAGTTAACCCTGTGTCAGTGCAGTGTATAAAGGTCCAAAATATTAGATGCTGCCAGCACACAAGACTGGAAACAGTCAGCCAGTAAAGTAGGAGGAAAATCAAAAGTGGTGTCACAGAAGAAAACAGAAGAGAGATTGTTTTGGGAAAAAAGAGTGGTAATTAAATATATTTAATATGCAGAATCATTGAATAAAATATGACTCTATTAATTAGGTATGGAATGTGTGAGTAAAGGAGGAAGTAGGTTTGTTTATTATAATTTTGGAAGATATGGTAAATGATGATGTCATTAAAGTGAATTGAGAAGGGAAAAGTGTTGTAGTGTCATTTTTTAAAATCTTTTTTGATTTTTAATTATTTTGGGTACATGGAAGTTGCATATCTTTATGGGGTGCATGTGATGCTTTGATACAGGCATACAATGTGAATTAATCAAATAAGTGTAATTGGGGTATCTATCCATCACCTCAGGCATTTAACATTTCACTGTGTTAAAAACATTCCAGTTCTACTCTTTTAGTTATTTTAAAGTATACTCTAACTTATTGTCGATTATAGTCATTTTGTTGTGCCATCAAATATTGTCAAGTCTATCTATCTATTTTTTTGCACCCTTTAACCAATCCCACTTTATCCCCTGTCCCTGCTATACTTCCCAGCCTCTGGTAACCATCATTCTACTCTCTATCTCCATGAAATCAATCATTTTTAATATTTAGCTCCACGTATGAGTTAAAACATGAAAGATTTTCCTTTCTGTGCTTGGCTTATTTCACTTAACATAATGTATTACAGTTCCATCCATGTTGTTTCAAATGGCAGGATTTCATTCTTTTCATGGCTATATAATAGTCCATTGTATATGTGTACTACGATTTCTTTATCCATTCATCTGTTGATGGACACTTAGGTTGATTTCATATCTTGACTACTGTGAATAGTGCTGCACTAAACGTGGGAGTGCAGATATCTTTTCAATATACTGAATTCTCCTCCTCTGGATATATACTCAGCAGTGGGATTGTTGAGTCATATGGTAGTTCTATTTTTGCTTCTCTGAGGAATCTTCACACCATTGTCCACAATGGTTGCACTAATTTACATTCTGACCAACAGTGTATGAGGGTTCCCCTTTCTCCACATCCTCACCAGCAATCATTATTGCCTGTCATTTTTATAAAAGCTATTTTAACTGGGATAAGATAATATCTCATTGTATTTTTGATTTGCATTTATCTGGTGACTGATGTTGGGAATTTTTTCATATACCTGTTGGCCATTTTTATTTTTTTCTTTTGATAAATGTCTATTCATATCCTTTGTCCATTTTTTAATCTGATTATTTCATTTTTTCCTATTGAATTGTTGGAGCTCCTTATATATTATAGTTATTAATAACTTGTCAGATGAGGAGTTTGAAAATATTTTCTCCCATTCTGTGGGCTGTCTATTCACTTTGTTGTTTCCTTTACTGTGCAGAAACTTTTCGGCTTGATGTGATTTCATTTTCCAATTTTGCTTCAGTTGCCTGTGCTTTGATGCTGTTACTCAAGAAGTCCTTGCCCAGTCTAATGTCTTGAAGCATTTTCCCAATGTTTTCTTTTTTTTTCCCAAGCCAAACTGTATCCAGTTTTATTAAAGATACTTTTCATAAGCAATCATGGTATTTCAGGCAGGACATGGGCAGACAATCGTTAACAGTATACAACAACTTTCAAACTCCCTTCTTCAATGGTCTACCAAAATCAGAAAGCCACTATAAAACCCAATGAAGTCTTCATTTGATGCTCTGAACAGGGAAGTTTAGAGTGAGGGTTGACATTTCACATTTAGCATGTTGTTTAACAATTTTTCACAAGCCGACCCTGACTTTCAGGAAATGAAATGAAAATGGCAGAATTTATCTAAAGATCCACAATCTACAATGGAACTGCTGCTTTTTTGAGGGACGCCACCTCAGTGGTGCCACTGGAAAGTCCAGATTACCCCACATACTGGTAAGCAATTATTGGAAGTCAAGCCCCAAGAGATGTCTGGGTTTAAGGGGGTTAAGACTATGCTGAAGGCAGAGAGGGAGAATAGGACATAAAAACAAATTAGTTTTTCCATACCACAAGGCATCTGTGCCAAGGTGGCTATGTGTCAACATCAGGGAATCCCTCCTCCTGAGAGAGAAGAGGAAGTCTCTCAAAACTAGAAGGGAAAGGTATTTTCCCCATATCAATCTAGCTCTGGAGACATTCTATATTAGTGACATATGCCTCTTCCCCCAAAAAACAACAATGAAGTGTTCTGTGTGCTAACAACATAGCTTAAAAAAAAAGTAAAACAAAATTCTGCGTTTTTATAAAACTTGATAAATGATAGTATTTCAAACTGTACAGTCACCAGAAGTACACAGTTATCAAAAATGCACACACTTCACTTGGCATCTCCAGCACCTTCAGCTTTCTGTGCCTGGTCTGTTTTGGCATCTCTGTTTTCTGCAGGGTTATTCCCCTCTTTGCCAACATCAGCTTTTCTCTTTTTCCCTTTGGGTACCTTCTCTCCCTTCTTTGCTGGGGCCTTTTTAGGCTTGGGTTCTGGCTTTGGAGGAGCAGGTCTAGCAGACAACCTCACGGATCTTCTCTGTGGTTCATCCTTTGCCTTGGCTTTATCTCCTTTAACACCCCCTTCAGCCTTTCTCTTGGGAATGGTGGGGATGGCAGCGGGAGGCAGGCGCTGGACACGGGGATGCAGCGGCGCGTGGGCTTTGGTCAGTCCGGGGGTTGTTCTCGCCTCCTCTTCTTCACACTGCTCGGGCTCTGAGGGGGTTATAAAGTTTTTTCCAATGTTTTCCTTAAGTAGTTTCATAGCTTCAGGTCTTAGATTTAATTATTTAATCTATTTTGATTTGATTTTTGTATATGGTGAGAGGCAAAAGTCTAGTTTCATTCTTCTGCATATGAATATCCAGAATTCCCAGCACCAATTATTGAAGAGATTGTCCTTTCCCCACTGTATGTCCTTGGAAACTTTGTCAAAATTAAGTTCACTATAGATGTGTGCATTTATTTCTGGATTCTCTATTCTATTCTATTGGTCTATGTATTTGTTTTTATGCTAGTACCATGCTGCTTTGGTTACTATATCTCTGTAATATAATTTGAAGTTAGGTAATGTGATTCCTCTAGTTTTTTTTTTTTTTTTCTTTTTGCTCTGCATGGCTTTGGCTATTCTGGGTCTTTTGTGGTTCCATATAAACTTTATTATTATTTTTCTATATTTCTGTGGAGAATGTCTTTGGTGTTTTGATGGGGATTGCATTGAATTTGTAGATTGCTTTGCATAGCATGGACATTTTAATATTGATTCTTGCAATCCACAGACATGGAATATCTTTCCATTTATGTGTGCCCTCTTCCATTTCTTTCATCAATGTTTTATAGTTTTCATTATAGAGATTTTTCACTTCTTTGGTTAAGTGTAGTCCTAGATATTTTATTTGTAGCTATTGTAAATGGGTTTACTTTCTTGGTTTCTTTTTCAGATTGTTTACTGTTGGCATATAGAAATAGTACTGATTTATATATGTTGATTCTGTTTTCTGCAAATTTACTGAATTTGTTTAACAGTTCTAATAATATTTTGTGGAGTCTTCTGATTTCTCTGGATATAAGACCATATCATTAGATCAAGCAATCCTATTACTGGGCACCTACCCAAAAGAACAAAAGATATTCTATAAAAAAGGCATCTGCACTATAGTGTTTATAGCAGCACTATTCACAATTGCAAAGATGTGGAAACAGTCCAAGTGCCCATCAATACATGAGTGGATTTATAAAATGTGGTATGTGTATACCATGGAGTTCTACTCAGCCACAAAAAGCAATGGTTATCTAGGACCACTTGTATTATCCTGGATAGAGTTGGAACCCATTCTACCAAGTGAAGTATCACAAGAATGGAAAAACAAGCACCACATGTACTCATCATCAAATTGGTTTTAATGGATCAACAATTAAGTGCACATATATTAAAGACATTCATCAGGTGTCAGGCAGATGGGAGGGGGAAAGAGCGGATGGGTATGTACACGACTAATGGGTGTGGTGTGCACAGTCTGGGGGATGGACACACTTGAAGCTCTGACTCTGATGGGACAAGGGCAATATACATAACCTAAACATATATATACTAGTAATATTCTAAAATAGAAAAGGATATTATCTGCAAACAAGGATAATTTGACTTCTTCTTTTCCAATTTTGATGCCCTTTTTTTTCTCTTGTCTTATTGCTCTAGCTAGAACTTCCAGTACTATGTCAAATAACAGTGGTGACAGTGGGCATTCTTGTCTTATTTCAGATCTTATGGGAAAGTATTTCAGTTTTTCCCCATTCAATATGATACTAGCTGTGGGTCTGTAATATATGGCTTATATCATGTTAAGTTTTTTTCCATATCCAGTTATTTTAGAGTTTTTATCACGATGGGATGTTGAATTTTATCAAATGCTTTCTCAGCTTTAATTAAAATGGTCATATGGTTTTTTTGTCCTTTGTTCTGTTGATACGATATATCACATTGATTGATTTGCGTGTGTTGAATCATATTTTCATCCCTGGGATGAATCCCACATGACCATTATAAATAATATTTTTAATATGTGGTTGAATTTGGTTTGATAGCATTTTATGGAGGATTTTTGCATCTATGTTCATCACGGGTATTGACCTATAGTTTTCTTTATTGTTGTTGTTATGTCTTTGTCTGGTTTTGGTATCAGGGTGATATAGGCCTCATAGAATTAGATTGGGAATATTTGTTCCTCCTCAAATTTTTGAAATAGATTTAGTTGAATTGGTATTAGTCCTACTTTGAAAGCCTGGTAGAATTTAGCAGGGAAGACATCGGATGTAGTGTTATTTAAATGGAAAACTCATTTTTTATTCTTCTGGAAAATCATATAATATAGTCAGGGAGACAAAACATAGATACTGGAGATGAATTCAACACAAGCAGAAATATATTAAACACAGAAAATAGAAAGTCTGGTAAATATTACTTTCATTCTAAATATTGGACAAGTAATAGAATTAAAATGTCATGCCACTCCCAAGTGTTACTTGAGCCCTGTTACCAATTTAGGTGGGGTGAGAAGAGCCACAGGTACCTGCCAGCCTAAGAGTGTGTACTTCAGAGGTTGCTGGATCTGCAGCTAGGGTAGAGCTGCTGATAAATTATTCAGGGCTCTTTTGCCACACCTGCAAAGCAGCTCCTGAGGCAGGGTGTCAATTGGTGCAATTGCTAAGGACTCTGGTCAAGATTTTCCTTCCCAGACCAGAAGCCCCAAAGCTGGCAACAGCCTGGGCACCAAAGCAAGCCCTTGTGTTATGATCTTATTAGATGATCAAAGTCAACCCGCTGTATCGAGTCAGCAATCTGTCCCGTTTTGCTTAGTTCCAAGGTCCCACAGATTCAAGCCAGTCATACAGGGAAAGCGGCTTTTCTCCTTTCTCCCTGCCTTCAAGGGCTGAGTCTGTCCTGTCAGGCTGGGGGAGGGGCATTGGCTGAGAATGCCTCAAGTCCCAGCCTAGAAAATGTCTTCTCTCCTATCTCTCCTCCTCCAAGGGTGGGGTCTGCCCTGCCAGAGGGAAAGTTAAGCCACCGGACTCGGGGATAAGCACTTCCTGGGGCCACCAGGCCTCTCAGCCCAGGAAGTGTCTACTCTCCTTACTCTGCCCCTCCAAGAGTGCAGTTTGTCTAAGTGGTACGAATCATCAGGTACTGACAGGTACTCACACTGAGTACAGGACCCTCACTAAAGGGCCTTGACCTCACACGTGCAGACCCAGAGTTCAGGACCACGACTAAAGGCCCCTGTCCTCACAGGTGCAGACACTGAGTACAGGACCCTCACTGAAGACCCTGCCCTTACAGGCCCAGACACTGAGTATGGGACTCTCACTGATGGCCCCTCCCATCACAGGTGCAGAAACCCAGTACAAGACCATCACAAATGGCCCCTGCCCTCACAGGTGCAGATAATCAGTACAGGCACCACCCTGAGGCCCCAGCCTTCACAAGTGTGGACACTCAGTATAGTCCACACCATGAAGGCCTCTGGCCTCATAAGTGCAGACACTGAGTACAGGAGCCTCACTGATGGGCCCTGCCTCACAACTACAGACAATGAGTACAGGACCCTCACTGAAGGCCCATGAACTCACAGGTGCAGACAATCAGTATAGCCCACGCCCTAAGGACTATGCCCTGATAGCTGCAGACACTTAGTACAGGCCTCACAGTGAAGGGCCCTGTCCTCAGAGTTGCAGACACTCCATACAGGCCTCATCCTAGAGATCCTGATCTCACAGGTACAGACCCTGAGTACAGGACCCTCACTGATGGTCCCCTTCCCTCACTGGTGCAGACAATCAGTAGAGACTCCACCCTTAAGGCCCAGGCTGCACAGGTGCAAGCACTCAGTATAGTCCATACTCTTAAAGGCCCTTCCCTCACAGCTGCAGACAGTGAATCCAGGACCCTCACTAAAGGCCCCTGACCTCACAGGTGCTTACAATCAGTAGAGGCCCCACCCTTAAGGCCACAGGCTTCACAGGTGTACTCAGTACAGTCCACTCCCTGAAGGCTGCTGCCCTGACAGGTGCAGACAGTAAGTACAGGACCCTCGCCGAAGGCCCTATACTCACAGGTGCAAACACTTAGTACAGGCCCCAAAGTGATCGCTGCTGCCCTAACAGGTGCAGGCCTTCAGTGCAGGCCACACCCTGAAGGCCCCTGCCCTCCCAGGAACAGGCACTCCATACGGGCTCCACTTAAAGGCTCCTGCCCTCACAGGTGCAGACACTCAATACAGGACCCTCAGTGAGACCCCTTACCTCACAGGTACAGGCAATAAGTGGATGCCAAACCCTGACGGCTGCTGCCCCCACAGATACAGACATTGAATACAGGACCCTCACTGTAGGCTCATGACCTCACAGCTGCAGAGTCTAACTAGAGATCTTACCGTGAAGGCCCCTGTCCTCTCTGGTGCAGACACTCACTACAGGACCCTGACTGAAGGCCCCTGTCATCACAGGAGGAGACACAGAGTACAGGGCACTCACTGAAGGCCCCTGCCCTCAACGGTGCAGACACTGAGTACAGGAGCCTCACCAATGGTCCCTGCCCTCAAAGGTCCAGACACGGAATACAGAACCCTCACCGAAGGCCCCTGACCTCACAGGTGCAGACAATCAGTAGAGGCCTCGCCCTGAAGGCCCCTGCTCTGACAGGTTCAGACACTGAATATAGGACCCTCACTGAAGGCCCTGTCCTCACAGGTGCAGACACTCAGTACAGGCCAGACACTGAAGGCCCCTGCCCTCCCAGATGCAGATACTCAATACAGGCCCCACCTGAATGCCCCTGCCATCACAGGTGCCAACACTTCTTACAGACCACACAATGAACAATCCTGCCTTCACAGCTGCAGACATTCAGTGCAAGCCCCACCCTGAAGGCCCTGCCCTCACAGGTGCAGACTCAGACCAAATAACACACTGCCAGCGCCTATGCTCACAGATGCAATCTCAGTAGAGACCACTCACTTAAGGCCTGTCCTCACTGATGCAGACTGTCTTTACAGAACAGTGTCAGTCTCCATGTTTTTTTTTGGGGGGGGAGGGTGAAGAGGGTAGGGAACACATCAGGCAGCCAATCTGAAAAGATTGGGGTCTGAGACACTTAAGATTCTAAGCAGCACACTCTTTGTACCGAATGGGAACACGGACTTCTGGGGAAAGTCTTTTTCTTAAAATGTCCTACCCTCTTTGTTATTTTGTCTATTTCTGAGAGTAAATTTCTGGGAATCTTGGGAACTGCCTTCTCTGTGTCCTCTCTAGGCTAAACCTGAAAAATTATCATTTGGGCTTTCTATGAAGAGGCATTGGATTGAGTCGCTTTTGGAAAAAATATATATCATTGAGATTAATGGCCAAAAGATGGATCCTTTAAATTAAAAGACTTCTTAATTTCCTTAAAAATAAATTTTAAAGAGCTCTTACTCAAAACAATTGCCTTATTTGTATTAATAGAGAAGCTGGATTAAAAGAAAGTCACCATGATACTGTGGCTGGCCTTAAAAATTCTCTTGACAAAATTGAAGAGTGAATATCTGATCTAAAATGAAACATAAAAATCCTTTGAACACTGCTCTGCGAGAATAATGACCCAGGTCAATTAGCCTTATAGTCTAATGGTTAAAGTTCTGTGCTTTTACCTCAGCAGCCTGGGTTTGATTCCTGGGCAGGGAATGAGCCTGTTCTGGTTTGATATTTGTAAAATTGTTGCCATTCATTGATTCTTTTTCCTTCTGTGCACAGCTTTTGCTTTCCTATATTCTGTGGAGGCATATGGGGCTTTCAGATATGTATATATGCACGGTCAGCTGAAAAATTGGCACCCTAGAAAATATAATTGGATAATAATTGTGAGTTACACCTCATTTATGGCTATCAAGGCTTTTCTGTGAGTTGTTTTCGTGGATTTCTAGATCTTGTAAAAGCTGTTCTTCACCTCTTTAAAAACACCTCTTTCTTCCTTGATTAAGTTATGACCTTGGTAAAGACTTATTGGTTTCATTTAAAAGGATACTATCGTTTAAAAGTTCAAAAGCAAAAATGTTAGCTATATTTCCTGGCCAAAGTTTGCTCTATTCATTTTCACTCCTTTCTACGCATTCCTCTTTGCCACTCATACAGTTTTGGCCAATCCAAGGCAGCCAACTGTTGAAACTATATTTACATAAGACAAATGCTGAGCTGTAACCAATCCAATTGTTTATATATTCTGTGCATCACTTTCTCTTTTGTGTCCATGAATCTTTTTCAACCACATGATAGCATTAGAGTCTCTCTTAGCCTGTTCTAGTTGAGCTACCCAATTTGTGAATCACTCTTTGCTCAATTAAATTCTGTTAAATTTAATTTGTCAAAAGTGCGTTTTGAGATAGAGCTCCCAGAGACCTCCAGGAGCACTGAGCTTCCAAGTGAGGTACCCAGAGGACCTGTTGTCCATTGCTCTCTCATTAAAACTTAGGCTTGCATACAAGTTTTCTCTCAGATTCTGAAGTGCTCCAGATTTGTGTTTTGAGCTCTCTGGTCTTGTTTGAGCAAACTTTTGATCCTAAATGTGTTCAGAATTTGTGACAGAAACTATCCTAGGACTGGGATCAGATTGTATCAGATAATTAATTTTTTTGGATCCATTTAGAGCTTTCAAATATCTGACTGGGTCAGGCAGAAACTAACAGTAAATGGCAATACTACAATGGGGTGCAAACTCCAGCTTTCAGGTATTTGCAGAGATTTCTGTGTTATATCCCTTCATTCCTTTTCTTTGTGACTTGGGTAAGGAATAATCTTTGCCTAAGTTGATCATGGAGATCAGAGAGCTAAAGCCAAGGTAATAAGAGATAGAATCCTTAATTTCTGAAGAATTAAGTACTCTACTGTCTGGCTATGCCTGCCTATACATGTATAAGTATTAGGCCCTAGAAATCACAAACACAGAAATTGCAAAATTTCTACCAAATCTACCAAAAGCAAAATTGCTGCCTAGCCAGTAATTGCTTAAAAGAACAAAATAGATAATTAAAAGATTGATAGTCTGAATAGAAAAAAATAATATTTACAAGCCAGCAAATAAAAATTCTTCATAAGAGCTATTAGAACTGTTTCTGTCTATATGTTTATATGTCTATGTATCTATATATGTCATTGTATGTGATATTTCACTACCATAGTATATAAAAGAGCTCTAATTAATTACTTTTAAAAATGAATAAGTGCTTAAATATTTTGTCAAGAAGATAGAAACTAACTCAAATGCTTTCTAGTTCATGTGACTTTAAGAATATAGTAATTGACCTCTGCTCAACTTTCTTTTCAATTCTGTTGCATCTGGTTCACAATTTCTCTTTGCATTCACCTTCAGAGGGAGATAGTGAACATGAACTTGAATACTTCAGAGATACTGTGAGTCTTCTTCAATATTCTTTCAAATTTTCTAAGCTGTTTAGACTTTATAACCTTTACCCAGATATTCACTCTTGTTTAGTACTTGTTCAGTACCTTGATGATCTTTTGCTCTGTAACAGGGTGCTTTCTTAGACTCTCTCATTCTATTAAAGACTCTAGCTGTATGAGACATAAATCTTCTAGGTCTAGACTCCAGTGGGTACAAACAATGGTTACTTAATTAGTACATAAAATATCTCAGGGCACTCAAGCTCATCCTAAAATGCCTTGAGTCAATTTTGTCATAGCCCTCACTAGAGCTTGCACATTGACAGAAGGAAAAGCTACCACTATTTTTTCAGAATCCAAATATGCCTTTGGAGTCTGCCATGTAGTTGCCACAAGTTGGAAGTCTCATGGTTTCTGAATTTCCACTGTCACTCCTATTGCCAATGGACCTATAATATCAGATGGATTGTATATTGGGCCAAACAGGGCCCCTGTGGCTGCTTTTCTTTTAACTTTTGGACTCACTTATCTCCCATCACATGTGAAATGTGTGAAAATGGGAGATAATTAACAACAACAACAAATATATATATATATATATATATATATATATATATATATAGAGAGAGAGAGAGAGAGAGAGAGAGAGAGAGAGAGAAAAAGTTGGTACTGCCTTGGGATCTACAATATCTCTGATCAAATTACTTCCCAGTGCATTACAGAATGCCCCAAAAGTTGCCATACATAGGGAAAATGGGAAATTGTAGCTAAATATTCTTTTATTTACAAAATATTAATTATAAAATTTTTCAAAATTTGTCCTTTCTATGGGGACTTTTGGGACACCCTGTATTTGTAAATCTCATCAGATCTCTGGAGGAAACTAACACTGTCCAGGAAGCTACCAAAGGCCCAGACTGTCCCTTTTTTTTTTTTTTTTTTTTTTGAGACAGAGTCTCACTCTGTTGCCCGAGCTAGACTGAGTGCCGTGGCGTCAGCTTAGCTCACAGCAACCTCAAACTCCTGGGCTCAAGCAATCCTTCTGCCTCAGCCTCCCCAGTAGCTGGGACTACAGGCACGCGCCACCATGCCCAGCTAATTTTTTTCTATATATACCAGACTGTCCCTTTTGACACTCCAAATTTACTTTATAAATTTACTTCCAGTTTTAGGCTTTTTCTCACTGTTTGGCTATTGTTTATACGATTAGTGGATA
>CAUYRT010043062.1:0-48678 GCA_963574885.1 Lepilemur ruficaudatus | reverse complement strand
TACCCTCCTACAACTCATCCTCCGTCATTCACAGTGTATCTGATTTATTCTCTGGAATGAAAAAATTCATCCTTAAAAATATTGGAATATTTTACTTTAAAAATAAGTTTAGATTTTAAAAAAATCAATATTAGTCCTTCACTTAAGCGTGCTCAAAACTTAGGTCACCAACGCCCGTGTTTCTTTGTTTTGTCACAATCTCTAATACCACCTCTGAGTTTCCTCTTCTGCCATCCTATTCTTCAGTCTTTGAAAAAGTTTTCAATGGACTTTTCCTAATTCTTAGAGTGAAATAGATATTGTTAGATATCTTAGATATTGTTTTTTTTCCTGTTATGTGAACAAGACAAATGATGAGAGTTACTTTTCTTCACAGTAGCAAAGGAACTTCTGAGGACATCAGCATTCCCACCCTGAATTCACATAGTAATTTGCTAGTGTGCCTCTCTTCGAGCACTTGCCATGTCACCAGAAACCACAAAAGCTCCTTGACTAATTCATCTCTGAATCCATCACAGGGCATAATACAACATTCTGCACATTTTCAGGAAGGAGCAGGGGAAGGAGCAAGGAAAGGGCAATTCTTTTCATCCTTCAAGATTCTCTTCAATAATTCCTTTGTTCTGCTCCTCTTGTTAGAAGTATTTTTCCTTCCGTTCTGTTAGCATAATATTTTTCTTACTTTGCATTTACTTAATTTTGTCTTCTGTTTTAATTTAGTATTTCTTTTTGTCTTTTTCCACATCTCTTAGACTTTCTCAACCAGACTTCCTACCTGAGCCAGAGAACCCAGAAACTTACTTGAATGTTTATTTGCTTAATTTCCTCAAGGAAGATTCATAACTGGTACCATCCTAGATGCCTAGGAGAAAATTTATTATGTATAATAGATACCTTAGGTTGTTCAAGCTCCATTCTTTCCTGGAAACCTCGTTGAGAAAGATTCTGCATTAGACATCACCCAGCATACTTCATTGTACATAGAAGGTACTCAAAAAGTGTTTTTTTAATAAACAGGTAAATGAATAGCTGTAAACATCTGTGAGCTTCAAAGTCATTTGAAGGATTCATGTTTTAACAAAATTATTTTCTTGTAATAAAGTTACTCTCTCTGCTCATCTACTAAGGGCAAAAAAGCTTTTCAATTCTCAGGAATAAACAATAAAAGTGATGGGAAATTTAGTATGAGATTATTCTGGTCTTATCAAAATTACAGAATTATTTAGCAAGGGACTTCATTATTTTGATAATCATAAACATCCAGATATTAGTAAGCATTAACATTTTGGCCATGATAAAAACACAATAGCTACATTAATTTATGTGCCAGATATTTTCTATTTAATTACTATGCTAATAATATCAACTAGGCAGTATTACTTTCTCTTTACAGATATGAAAACTGAAGCTCATAAATGTTAAAAACTTGCCCAAAGTTAAAGTAAGTAGAAAAGTCAGGATTGCAAACCAGAGATACCTGAGGGCAAGGGATCACTCGTTCCATTACGGGACCCTACTGTCCCACGGGTACTTTGATCAAACACAAGTGTAGGCATATCTATTATATGACTATGCAACCTCTTCTGTTTATGGATAGAGTTGTCTTTTGATATCGACAACATAGAAAAAATTATATTAACAAAATACACTGGATATATACTTGTCAGTGCTTAAATCTATCTAGTTGTTTTCTCATTCATTCATGCCAGAAATATTTATTAAACACTTTCCAGGTGATAGGAACACAAGCACTTGACCTGCTTTGGTAACAGCAGTTTCCCGGCAGTCTGAGAATGAGGATGGGGGCAGAGGTCAAATGACAAGTGAGTTACTGCAAAACTATGAGTGGTGGGAGTTCTGAAGGAAAGCATTACAGTCTGTTGAGATGAAATCTATTCCTTCATTTTTCTAGAAAATACCCTCTCATCTTCATATGTAGAATTTGACTCATTTTTACAAAGTATGATAGATCTGAGTGCTAGGGTCCTCTACTGTGACATATTGAGGTTATGGTGCCAGAAAAGACTCCTCTGATACTTAGTTGTTGTGTGATCTTAGACCAACACTGTCCAATAGAAACATAAAGTCAGTCACATTTATAATTTTAAGTTTTCTAGTTGCCACACTAAAATAAATAAAAAGAAACAGGTGAAGTTCATCTTCATAGTATTTTAGTTAACCCAATATATCTAATATATCATATCAACATGTAGTCCATTGACAAGATTTTGCTTTCCTTCATACTAAATCTTCAATACCTGGTGTTTATTTTACATTCACAGTGCATCTCAGTTTGGATTGGAATGGGCCACATTTCAAGTGTTTCATAGTCACGTGCTGCTCGTGCGAAGCACAGTGAAGATGTGGCCTTTGAATGTAAACTATGGACAAAAATGTTGAAGAGAAGCAAGACAGCGTCCTTCATACCTGAGACCAAAAAGTAAATTATTTATACCTTCCTATCCTAGCTTAACACTCTGTATGGACTTAATTTTGTAATATGACAGCCTAAATTGACTAGAAAAGCAGTGATATTATTACACCCATTTCTATATTGAACTTTTCATGAATAAACAAACTCAAAAGTATGGTGTTATAAGAGCACCATCTTGTGGCATTGTGTTTACATTGTGAAGCAGAATTTTGGAAACATGGAAAAATGCCAAGCAATCAGGATAAAATTATGAATTTAAGAAATCAGTAGAGGGACTATCATTTTTTTTCTGTTCTATGCAATCTTTATGGCAGATCCTCGAGTTGTATGAGGAACTCGAGGCATGACAAACTTCTTGAACAGAGGAAGTGGATATGCTAATCTCTGGGTGCCAGATAACACTCCAGCATGAACCTTGGCAAATGGCAAGTAGGCTTCCGTTTTAATATGTTAATTCGATATTTGCTTTAGGGAAATGTGAGGCTGAAGCTGAGAACACCCACAAAAGACCAATGCATATGAACATGTTGAGAATTCAGCAGAAACACTAAAATACAATCTCCACCATTCGTAAGTGGCAACCAAGTTGCTGCAGGGCTGCCAAACCTGACTGTCTTCATTAGAATAAAGTCCTCAGTGGAGACAACTGCCATTAATGGTCACTCCGACTGATCAGAAATCCTCATGGGTCCCACACTACATTTGGATGGCTAGAAATGACCACGTGAGAATACAGACTGCTCACTGGCTTGGCCAAAGGAGCCATGTAAGGGAAGCCATTCTGGAGCTGGCCTCCCAGTTGCAGACCATATTTGGCCAGGGTCAGCTTAAGGGTCCTTGTGACCCGGTTTTCTCCAGGGCAATTAGAAAAGAAAAATAAATAAAACTCATCCAGATTATATTCTTGCCACAACATCAACTGTCTAAGGATTCTTGTGAGATAGACTTTATTCAGATTCAATGCATAAAACAGATAGGTACTTCTGGATGCTGAAATACAGAGAAAGAAGTTTCAGTAATCTTGAAGCTAGTACTACGACTTTTTGTAAAAAATGAATACGTTTTAGAAAATACCATATATATCACAGTAACCATGAAAATACTAACATCTACAGGTAAACCATTCTCCCGTATGTAGCAGGCTTAAAATAGCCCATTTTTTGTGATCAGACCAGTCTCAAACCTATTTTGGCCTGAGAGTATGAGTTCTTTTTTTAGGGAACACTCTACATACAATAAGGTGGCTGTCATCCTGTACCTAAACCAGTATCAATTCCAGGTCACACAACTATGTGTCTCAGAGTCTCTGGGAAGACCTGATCTTCTCAATATTAATTAGTATAGCCAATTGAAGGGTCTGAGAAAAGATTTTGACTCAATTTTCTCTTGCCCAACTCTCCTAGAAGGGTGGGCCCACTTTGTATTAGTTATCTATTTCTGCATAAGAAATTATCCCAAAGCTTAGAGGCTTAAAACAACAAACATTTATTATCTCACAGCTTTTTGGAGGTCATAAATTTGGAAACAGTTTAGCTGGGTAGCTCAAGTTGCACTCAGGATGTTGGTAGGGACTAAAGTTGCCCAAAGGCTAACGGATCTGCTTTCAGCAAGACTCATATACTTAGCAATTGTCAGGAAGCCTTAGTTTCTCTCCGCTTTGGACTTTCCAAAGACCTCCGTTTCTCATAATGTGGCTCTCTCCAGAGGCTGCTCATAATTGACAACTACCTTCTCCCAAAGTGACAGATCTGAAAAAGAGGAAGAGAGGCAGTAGTCACAATGTATTTTATCACTTAGAAGCAACATGCCATCACCTTTGCTATATGCTATTAGTCATAGAGACCAAACCTGATACAGTGTGGAAGGGGATCACACACAAGTGTAAATGCCAAGAGGTTGGGATTACTGGCAAAGTATTTCAGAAGCTGGCTATTACAGTCTCCTCTGGCCCCAGGGATTCACATCCCCCTCATATGAAAAACACACTTGCCCTCTCCCCAAACTCTCAAAAGTCTCATCCCTTTATAGCTTCAGCTCAAAATCCAGAATCTCATCAACTAAATTAGGACCTGGTCAAGATGAGGCTCTTCAGGTATGTTCCTTAAATACAGTTCCTTCAGTGTGGTTCTCAATCTAAAGACCTGCGAACTAAAGGGACAACTTATCTGTCCTTCAAACACTCAATATACCACGGTGACACTGGCAGAGGAGTGACTAAAGATCAAGAACAAGTCAAAGATGTCCACTCTTATCATTTGTATTCAATATTGTACTAGAGATTTTCTCCAGGGCGATTAGAGAAGAAAAATAAATAAAACTCATCCAGATTGTAGAAAGAATTGGAATTCTCATACATTGTTGGTGGGACTGTAAAATAATGAGGCTGCTATGAAAAGCAGTTTGGTGGTTACTCAAAAAATTAAACACATAGTTACCATGTGACCCAGAAATTACACTCGTAGGTAAACCCAGGAATATTGAAAACATGTTCACATAAAAACTTGTGTATGCATTTTTATAGAAGCATTATTCATGATAGCTAAAAAGTAAAAACAACTCAAATGTCTATCAATTGATGAATGAACAAAATGTGGTGTATTTTTACAGTGGAATACTATTCAGTTAGAAAGAGAATGAAATACTTACACATGCTACAACATGGATGACCTTGAAAACATGTTAAGTGAAAGAAGCCAGACATAAGAGGCCACACACTGTATGACTCCATTTATGTGGAATGTCTTGAATAGGCAAATCCATAGAGACAAAAAGTAGATTAGTGAATGCCAGGAGGTGGGTGTAGTGGGAAATGGAATTACAAGGTTTCTTTTTGGGGTGATGAAAATGTTATGGAATTAAATAGTGGTGATGTTTGCACAATTCTGTAAATATACTTTAAAAACCTGCCTTTTGCACTTAACATGGTAGATGGATTTTGTGGTATAGGCATTGTATCTCAAAAAGACACAATACTTGACATGTAATAGATCTCTGTGTTATAAAAAATTAATTCATTCATGAGCTCTGATAATGCCTTTCATTTCTTTTTCTTGCCAAATTTCTCTGGCTAGGCCTGCCAGCACTGTGTGAGAATGGGTATTCTTGTCTCGCTCCTGATCTTAGAGGAAAAGCTTCCAACTTTTCATCGCTAAGATGTTAGCTGTGGGCGTGACACAGCTGGCCTTTGTTGTGTTGAGTTACGTTCCTTCTATACCTCATGTTTTTCAGGGTACATGTGATAATTTAATACATTCATATAATTTGTAAAGATCAAATCAGTGTACTTTATATGTTCATTACCTTAAATATTTGTCTTTTCTTTATGCTAGAAGCTATATTTTAATTCTTCTCTTCTAGCTATTTTGGAATATACAACAGATTATTGTAAACTATAGTCATTTTACTAATCTATCTAACACTAAGTCTTCTTTCTTCTATCAAACTGCATATTTGTACCCATACGTCAACTTCTCTTCATTCTCTGCTCCCCGCTACTGTTCTCAGCCTATGGTAATCATCAATCTACTCTATCTACATGAGATACACTTTTTAGCTCCCACATGTGAGTGAGAACATGTAATATTTGTCTTTCTGTGCCTGGTTTGTTTCACTCAACATAATGGCTTCCAGTTCCATCCATGTTGCTGCAAATGACAGGACTTCATATTTTTTTTTATGGCTAAATAACATTTCATTATATATATGCATATAAAATTTTCTTTCTCCATTTATACATTGATGGGCACTTAGGTTGATTGCATATTTTGGCTATTATGAGTGAATAGTGCTGCAATAAAAATGGGTGTACAGATGTATTTTTGATATATTGATTTCCTTTCTTTTGGCTATATACCCAGTAGTGGAATTGCTGGATGGTATGGTAGTTCTATTTTTAGTTTTTTGAGGATCCTCCATAGTAGCTGTACAATTTACATTCCCACCAACAGTGTAAGAGGGGTCCCCTTTCTCCACATTGTCACCAGATTCTGTCATTACCTGTCTTTTTTATAAAAGCCATTTTAACTGAGGTGAATTGATAGCTCACTGTGGTTTTGACTTGCTTTTCTCTGATGATTGGTAATGTTGAACATTTTCATATGCCTGTGGGCCATTTGTTTGTCTTCTTTTGAGAAGTGTCTATTCAGATCTTTTGCTCAATTTTTAATTGGATTATTTATGATTTTTTTTTTCCTTTTTGAGTTGTTCAAGTTCCTTATACATTCTGGTTATTAATCCATTGTCAGATGGGTTGTTTGCAAATATTATCTCCCATTCTGTGGATTGTCTCTTCACTTTGTTGGTTGTTTTCCTTGCTGTGCAGATTTTTAGCTTGATGTGATCCCATTTGTCTATTTTTGCTTTGGTTGCCTGTGCTTTTGATGTCTTACACAAAGAAATCTTCGCCCAGACCAATGTCCTGGAGTGTTTCCCTGATGTTTTCTTCCAGTAATTTCATGGTTTCAGGTGTTAGATTCAAATCTGTAATCCATTTTGATTTGATTTTTGTATATAGTAAGATATAGGGGTCCAGTTTCATCATTCTGCATATAGTTATCCAGTTTACCCAGCACCATTTATTGAAGAGACTGCCCTTTCCTTATTGTATGTTTTTGGTGCCTTTGTTGAAGATGAGTTGACTGTAAATGCATGGATTTATGTCTGGGTTCTCTATTCTGTTCCATGGGTCTATGTGTCTGTTTTTATCCCAGTACCATGCCAATTTGGTTATCATAGCTTTGTAGTACATTTTGAAGTCAGGTAGTGTTACGCCTCCAGCTCTGTTCCTTTTGCTCAGGATTGCTGTAGCTATTCAGGGTCTTTTGTGGTTCCATACAAATTTTAGGATTTCTTTTTTTTTCTGAGAAGACTGTCACTGGCATTTTGATAAGGATTGCATTGAATCTGTAATTTGCTTTAGGTAGTATTGTCATCTTAATAATATTAATTCTTCCAAATCATGAGCATGGAATATCTTTCCATTTTTTGTGTGTATGTGTATTCTTCAATTTCTTTCATCAGTGTTTTATAATTTTCCTTGTATAGATCTTTCACTTCTTTGGTTAAATTGATTTCTATGTATTTTATATTCTTTAAAGGTATTATAAATGAGATTGCTTTCTTGATTTCTTTTTCAGATTGTTCACTGTGGGCATATATCAACACTACTGATTTCTGTATGCTGACTTTGTATCCTGCATCTTTACTGAATTTATCAGTTCTATCAGGTTTTTTGGTGTAGTTTTTAGGTTTTTCTAAGTAGAAAATCATGTCATCTATGAACAACACTAATTTGACTTCTTCCTTTCTAATACCCTTTCTTTCTCTTGCCTAACTGCTCTGGCCAGCACTTCCAGTACTGTATTAAATAAAAGTGGTGAAAGTGGGCATCCTTGTCTTGTTCCAGATCTTAGAAAAAAGGCCTTCAATTTTTTGTCATGCAGTACAATGTCAGCTTTGTTAGTAGGTTTATCATATATGGTCCTTATTTGAGAGGTTTTATTATGAAAGGATACTAAATTTTGTGAAATGTTTCTTCTGCATCTATTGAGATGATCATATAATTTTCTTTTATTCTGTTAATGTGGTATATCACATTTAGATTTGCGTATGTTGAACCATCCTTGAATCTCAAGAATCCCACTTGATCCATGGTGCTGCAGTTTCAATGTGTCTCCTGAAAAACATGTGTTGGAAACTTAATGCCACATGCAAGTTTTGGAAGGTAGGGCCTAATGGGAGATGTTTAGGTCATGAGGGCTCCACCCTCACAAGTGGATTAATGCTGATTATAAAAGGGTTTGAGACTGCAAATTCACTCTTTCTCTCTTGCCCTTTTGTCATACGATGACACAGCAAGAAAGTCCTTGGACTTCTCAGCCTCCAGAATTGGGACATTTCTGTTCACTATTAATTATATAAAACTCTATAAAAGTTAACTAGTCTACAGTGACAAAAAGCAGATCAGCGATTGCCTGGGAGTCAACAGGAGGGATTAGAAAGGGGCAGGGAAAACTTGGGGATGGCTATGTTCATTACCTCAATTGTGGTGATAGCTTCATGTATGTCAAAACTTTTCAAATTATACTTTATATATAGTCTATTTTATGTCAATTTTACTTCAATAAAGCAGTTTAAAAAAACAAAAAGTGGGTCTGTTAATCCTATTGGAGTTTTTACTGTTAGACAAGATACACCCATAAATCTAAGACAAATCCTCTACCTTAGGTTTCTGAGATGAAGGGCAAAGCCCTTAAGCTCGAGTCCCTACTGATAGGATCTGTGAGTCCCACCCTAAATCTTTAATGCCTTTTGCTTGAATTCTACCTTACAATTTTTTCCATATTCATAATTCAAACTAAAACATATTTAACTTTGGAATTAAGAAATAAAAATATCTTTGTCCTGGGCTTTTGTTACTAGATGACTGATTGTAGCCAAGATGGCTTCTTACTCTAAACATTTTTAATCTTTCTAGTATTTTTTTGTGTTTTATAGTATTCCTGTATTGAATCATGTTGAGATGCTTATTTCAAGACTCACCTCCACAACTACTAAATTAAGCTATTAGGAGTGAGAAGGAAACTGGGATCAGGGTGAAGCCTGGGAATCTCATAAACTCCCCAGAATCCACACACAGATCCACTCAATGACTTCACACAAACAAATGCAGTCTACTGTAGTTTCCTAATTCAGTTGTTTCTAGGATTAAGATGTTTATAAAAACAAAAAGCATACATTTATTAAACTCATAACAATTTTATTAATAGGAACAAAATTTATTTTTATATGTACATACAAAAGACATTTATTTTCTTTGACACATAAAAATACAACATTTACATGTATACAAAAATATTAAAACACAGACATCAGAAAAAAGGAAAAAAAGCAAATTTTACAAAGGATACTTTCTTGGAATATATACACAATGAAAAAGGCTTAAGAAAGGAGACAAAACATTTAAATTAATACTCTAGAAATCGATATTTCCATTGGTATTAATTTGACAAGAAAAATAAAATGTCTCAATTGCCAATAGATGGTAAACCAGATTTATATCTAAGATTGTCTAGGTAAAATTACACAGCTTTCTTTCACCATAAAATTGAATCATTTTACTTCTGTATCACAAATATCAGATTACTACTTACTTTTCCTTTTTTATTTAAAATATTTAAATTTTCTAATTTGCACTGAGAATTTTAAACTTTTTCACATTAAATTGTAAAATATTTTAAGAGGCTGTAAATCCTCTTTATCCACTGGGAAAAAATTTCTAGGTAAAATTGAAAATCACAATACTTTTTTTTTTAAGTTAAAACCCAATATTTTCTAACTAATGTTCATGATCAGTAATAACTTGATTTAATAAGAGATCACAATCTTCGTAAATTCTTTTTGCTTTTTTTTGTACCAGGCAGGGGACCTGTTTTACAACTGGCTTTTAGGAGCTTGCCATTTGAACAGTCTTTGGTGGTATGGTAATTACACAGACACCTTGTACAATAATCAAATCCACAGCCTTCTCGTTTACAGGTTGCCCGTTGTAAATAGCAATCATATTTTGCAGGTGAATTACAACGAATACAGGCCTTGAGGCTTTCATTCTTTTTCAAAGTCTTGGCAACCTAAAAAGAAAAAAACACATAAACATAGTTTAATAAGGACTGAATATAAATAGTTAGTAAAACTAAGAAGGGCACCTCTGCACTTTCCCCAATACGTGTATGAGGCACCGCTGTCAGATGTAAGACAATTCCTGCCGTTAAGTTTACTGTTCAATGGGTAACAGACAGCAACACTTGTCAAGTGGTCTAATGGTTATTTCCTATTGCTACTTTCACATATGCTCTCCTTTACTTTGTGAATGCTACTCACACATCAAGGCCTAACTTAAATGTCACATTTCCTGTAAAGTCTTCCTAGTGTCGTTAAGGAGTTGGTTGCTCTTTCACCTATAGTTCTCTCTTTCTTAATAGCACCTCATCATACTATATGGCATTTATTTTTATGCAGCTATCTTCTATTTAGATTGTAAGGATCGGAAGTTTACCCTGTTTTCCTATCTATAACAGTAACTGATAGCAGATGCTCAATACATTTTTTGAATAAGCTTACATGTTGTAACAGTCATACATCATAAACATTTAAGGCAGAAACTAAATTTTACCATACAGAATTTCTATTTATTGGCCAAAATATGACATAGCCAACATTAAAATAAAAATCTTATCACTCTTAGATAAGATTATGATTCTCTAAATTAAGCTTGCAAAATTATCTACATGTGAATAGAACTTTTAACACACATCACCCAGTGATTTAAAGGTATAATAGGAGGTCGATGATTTCAGAAAAGTGGCCTTTTGCTGCTTAGCTTGCTTCTTCAATTAAAGGCAGCAATTGCAAAACATAGCATTGAGTAGTTTTATAAATTTTAAAATCAAGAAGAGTTTTCATTATTTTCTTAATGTTCGTAAATTATAAGTCAACATAATAGAACTTTCATAAACAATGCCAAGCAGTATCTACTATTCATACAAAGACATTTCTGTGTGCTTTCCTAATTTGGAACAGTCCACATTTTTGAGAATAAAATGAAGGGGACAGAAGATTCCCATCCCACTACCATTCCCTAATAATTTGAATTATAATACCATAATTAAATTTAAATGACCACCAGTATCAGGTATCCTAATTTGTTAGTAATTATCTAGAGCCAAGTTACATTTTGACCTTGAAAGTTTTTTTTTCATTTTTCACTCTAAATCCTTTTAAAAATAAATGACCACGTTTCTAATTTATTGATTAAACAAAGAATTACCTCAGAGAATTCACTGTGTCGACTGTAAGTAGAATCCTTCTGATCACCTTGATTGGATAACTTGGCTTGAGCATCTTTTTGGGGAGGGATCTGGACTGCTGCTTTTTGAACAGAAGCCAATGGGATTCTGAACATAACATACTCTCGGGTTGAAGCATGTGATGAAAACTTAATGTTGCCTTCCTAATTAAAAAGAAGGTTTAATAGAAACTTAAAACTTTTCTTTCCTATATTACCAACAACCAGATATTTTCGTTATGTTTGTACATGTAAGAAATGGCAAATAAGAATGTAAGACTTATCCCTACATGCAATTTACCCGCACATGCTTAAACACAGTGACACCTTAACATTCACACATGTAAAGCCTAACTTATTGACAGAAATTGTGAGAAATCACTTCACATATGATTATGTAAAGAACTTAATACACGATTTGTAACTAACCAATGTCAAAGTACTACTGCCAGAAGAAAAGGTTATTCTTCCCACCACCAGAAGATGGCAATAGTCACATTTAAGTATCTCTGATTTAAAATCAGCCTTTCAGATTAGATTTTTCCATTAACACCAGTTTATGGATAAAGAAACTAAACTTGGAGAATTTAAGCAATAATTGACAAAAGTTACATAGCTAGTAAGCAGCAACACCAAAATCTGGACATAAGTCTGTCCAACTTTAAGGCCTGAACTTTTATTCATGCACTGATCTTTGATTCTCGGAAACACTTCCAAAGTATTAATAACTCCAGTATTTTGGAAAAGTAAGTTCATTTTCCTCCTACATTAAGAATCTTCAATATATTGACATTTAACTGTTTCTTGGTAACCGAAAAAAAAAAAATATTTCATTGCTCCTATTTCTTAATAACTAAAAAGTAAAACAGCTTTTCCAAATTTTCCAAAGATTACAAAACATAATACACACAAATAGCAACCAAGATCAGCTATATGGTCAACTCCTCCTATCTAAGAACTGAGTAATTTCCCCTTTGTTACTTTAGACATTCTGTTTCTAGGGAGAACCTAAGAAATTAAATGACTGAGGTGAGATTCCTTTCTCTTTATTTTTGAATTTGTTTTCTCCATAAGTTCTAGTGCAAGGCTGAAATGCTTTGTGAATGTAAAGGAGGGTTTCCAGACTTTTTCTTTCCTATTTTTGCCTCCTATTTCTGAAAGAGCACTAGCAGTGTATTTTAAAATGAAAACATCAGCAGTAAAGACTTACAGTAACTCTCTGTACTGTTTTATTGTACAACTGGAATGCTCTCTTATCATCTTCTAAAATCTTCTTCCAAGTTGTGCTCACTTTGGACACACTGGAAAAGTAAATGACCATAAAGGAAACAATTAAAACATCACAAAGAGCTGAGATGAATACCGTAGGAAAACATTAACAGTGCAAAACAGAAATTCATATAACCAATGCTTTTCAAACCTGACTATACATTGGAATTGCCTGGGGTAATTTAAGATTTAAGGATGCCCCATGCCTAGTGATTGGCATGGTGATTTAGGTTTAATTGGTTTAAAATAGACCCAGGGTACTGTATTTTTTTAAAGAACTCCCAATCAAATAAATGCATCCAGGCTTAAGAACCACAGCTTTGTACTTTATTTTTCCACAATATCTGCAAACATAAAATAAGTAGCCACCATTATGTAATACATATAACACCATTTTAGCTATTTGGTAAAAGTTGTAGACAAATTTCAAGATATTCTAGAACATGCTATTAGTGAAAATTAATTTTAAAAAAACCACTATGTTAACAGAAAAAGTAGACTCTGTGATGTTGATTATCCCTCAAGAAGCCAGCACACAGTAAAAATCAATACTTTTACTTTTATCTGTCTCACTTTAGCCATATTTCATAAAGACCAATATAAAGCCACACTTGCAGAGTACCTCCAGATAATTTTTCCAAAAGCCAAAAAATGAATTCAGTTGAGTTAAACCCAATCTAATTCGATAGTCTATATAATCATCTTAATTAATTCTCAAAGTGATCTCATCCTGATTGATTTTCCTTGGTAGAATGACAAAGAAAGGGTAGTTAATATATAAGGTTTCAAGAAATTGTCATAATCAGATTCCTATTTGTGGGCTTTCATATTTCATCATTGTCAAACCCAAGAGCCCTACAACAAAAATGGCCTAAAAGGAACAGAAATTTCATACTTTCAGGTGTGACAAAAGTCATAATGCCTACTGGACCTCTACTAGAACTAGGCTGTTTTATATTTAGGCCCAAGATACAATTTACATACTAGAAGTTTCAGAACTAAAAGGAACAAAAACCTCAATCTAAAAGAAATACAGTTTTCTAATAGCATGAATATCAAATTTGAAATGACTACATTAAATGCATGCTTCTAAAGTGGCATACAAGTAGTGAAATACTAGCAATCAAGCAAAAGTCATCACCTCAATTAAACATTGCAAGCCTATCCTACTACAGGTTGAGCATCCCTAATCTGAAAATCTGAAACTTTTTGAGTGCTGCCATGACACTCAAAGGAAATGCACACTGGAGCATTTTGGATTAGGAATGTTCAATAATGCAAATATTCCCAAATTTGAAAATATCCAAAACCCTTCTGTGGTCCTAAGCATTTTTGGATAAGGGATACTCAACCCGTACATCAGTCTTTGCATGAGCTGGTAGTGCTGAGCCACCCAACAAAAGTGTTGAATGGACTATATTAAAAAATATATATATTTAAAGCAATAATACTTACTTGATTAAGTCCATATCACTGAGCTGAGTTAAAATATTTGCTAAGAGATGTCTGAGTCCCCTTTGAAAGAGTTCGCTGAGAATATCTACACACTCTAGGCCCATTTTCCTGCCAATTATATTCTGTAATCTAAAATTTCCTCTGGCTATAATTTCCTTCAGCATCTCCCAATCTCTTTTCGGATTTCGTTTCGTATTCTTTTTTAATGTTGAACAAACTACTTTTTCAAAATGAAGAGCTGGCAGTAAGTTTTTGTTGGGATAGTGGTCTGGGCTTTGCATCTGTAGCAGGCAGGATTGTGGACTGTCACTGAAATTTTCTTCCAGGGGAAGGCTACCCTCCTCATGTTCATTGAGACCACTTTGTTGAGAAAATGAAGAATAGCCACTGTCTTCATAAAGTCTACTCATCTCTAGTTCCTCTGTTTCATTTGTACTATTAAGTGTTTGTTGCACACATTGATTTTCCTTGTTATGCAAGGGCTTGCTTTCAGTTTCAAGTTCTACAAGGCTAGGGCTCACAACTGGTGACCCCAGACATGATTGTGTCTCATAGTCTTTAATGCAGCCTTTACAAGAACCTTCCAAATATGTAAGATTGTAGGAACCTAGTCTTCCAATGTCATCAGGTTTTACCGGTTTAAGTCCAGCATGAACATGGTCACAATTAAAATCACACTTCATTTTGACAGAAAGAGTGGAACTTTCTTCTTCTTCACAACCTACAAAAAGAACATAACATTTACTTAATGGCAAAATTTCCACACATCCCTACTTCTTAAATTAGGATATACAACGATTACTTTGCACTCGCTCAACATTATGTTTTGCCTATGTGCACTTGCCTATAGGTCTGTGATATTTACCAAGTTTAATTATCGATATGTCAATAACATGTAGAAACATTATTTAAATCGTTTAATCACAAAACTTCTAGAATCAGTATCTATACCCTAGACTTGAAATGACATTATAGTTTGCTCTGACTTAAGCATAACCCAAGCCATTGACTATAAAAATGGCTAAGACCAATGGGGGACAAGAGTGTGTACAGTTCAGAATAATCTTGATAAAAATAAATGAAAAATTTTTTTATTATTTAAACATTAGCAATTACTATAAGCTTTAAAATAATTAATCAATAAATCTATAGGTAGCTTGTAAAAAAGGAAAAAGCAAACATTTAAACATCCGTAAGTTAAAGTCCACCTGAACTCCCACAGCGCTGATTTCCAAGTTTTATTCTGTTTGGTGTTCTTGGTGACCCTTTAATATACTTAAGGTGTTTGCATATGCTGCTGGATAATAAACTCGAGCACAGGGACATCTCCCTATATCTTGGCTAATATGTGCTATAAACTCTGCTATCTTTAATTATTGAACAAAGATTTTTTTCATGACTGATTAACCAGAGCCAGAAGAATAGTTCAGCTACCAATCAGAATTATGAGTTGGCAAATAAGAGTAACACTACCATCAATTAACCAGATTTAAGAGTGATAGGGCAGCAAGTGTAAATTACTGTTCAATTGCTTTAAATAACTTAAGATAATGTACTAGCATAAACGTAAAAAACAAGTTTTGATACTATTAAAGAATCATGCAATTATTTCTGGATATTATTCATTAAAATTCATAATTACTAATTCAAATTTAAACTTCAAAAAAGCCAAAGACTTGTTCGGGTTTGTATTACCACCTCAGCCCACACCCTAAGGGCTAAGAAAACAGTTAAGACACAATGGAACAAGCAGCATTTTAAGACCGCTTTAAAGTAGAGTTTCTCAATCTCTGTATTACTGGTATTTGGGATCAAGTATTATTTGTTCTCAGGGGCTATCCTGTGCATAGTAGGATGTTTAGCAGCCTTTACCCATTAGACAAGGAGCAGCCATCACTTCCAAGGTACAACAGTAAACAAATGTTTTCCGTTACCTGTTATTGGCAAATACTGGTAAAGGGGAAGATGCAGTGGCAAAATTTCCTATGTTCCAGTTGAGAACCACAGCTTACAATAGAGGCTGGGAAGGGCATTCACTGAAGGATAACTTGAGCAAAGGCACAATGCTTGGAAAGAATATGGTAGACGGGTTCAGGAAAACTGCTTAGTATTGCTGAAGGCAGGGAATATGAGTAAGGGAATGGGGACATGAGCTAAAAAAGCCTGATTCTTTAGGTTAAAATGTGCTCCAGCTACCATTCCCCTCACAAGTCAGTCATATACAGGTAACAACTTATCCTATCAGTAAATAAATGCACTAGCCACTGTGTTTAGTCTGTACTAAGTATTGGTCAACTGTCCATGTTAATTTAACCATTTTTACTTAGAGCAAAACCTTTCAAGTCAAAGTACAAAAAGATAACCTTCATAGAAAGTGACCTTGTAGATAGAAACTGCTTTTAAATTCCCAGTGTCTAACACAGTGAAAGACACATAGTATGTGTTTTAGGATCCCACTAAACCTAAAAATTAGGTTTAAACTAACAGTTCATGGGCACAAAAAATAAAACAAAGAATATATAAATTTTAACCCCCCAATTAACTCTACCTCCATAACAAATTATTCTGAGTAGTTTCCTTTCACTGATAAGGAAAAAATGCCAAGAGAGATTATTTCTATTCTTGCCTCAACTAAACAATTAGGTTTGATTTACATATGACCACAACTTATCTGAGAGAATAAAAAAGCAGAAGACAACTATGAAAGCATGCCTTTTACTGTTTAGCTACCTAAAGCAAAGAGGCCTGAAAGTACTTCAGGAACTCAAGGCATTCTCCCTCTGCTCTGTCTTTAGAACCCAGTTTCTACAGACTGTCCTATAGAACCTTTCATTCAACCCTATTCTTTGAACATAGACAGTTCTTTAAAATTAGAGCTAATAATGATTAAAATCCCTTATATTTGTTTAGAAGCTTGTAACTTTCAATGTTTCCAAACACTTGGTACTCACAATCTTTTTGAGGTAGGATGGGGGGTTATTTTTACTGTAACTGAGCACACCGAAGCTCAGGTAAGTATGTTGCCCAAGACAAGTGGTTAAATGAGACAGATTTCTTGACTATAAATTCAGGGTTCTTCCTCCTAGCTCACATGAGAATGAGGTGCTTGGGATAAATAGAACTTGCAAATTAAAGCAAAGTATACTATATCTTGTTTCACATTTATATTCATTCATAAAAAGCCAGAATTCATGGTGCCAGAGCTCTTTAACGTACCAAAGAAAAGCACTTGCACATTTCTTACATAAGTGGGCCTTCTTAGTAACAATGACTTTTCCCATCTCAGGGACTTTGTACATTATGCTTTTCCCTGCCTGGAATAGCTTTTTTGCTTCCTTTGCCTATTTAGCTTCTAATTAATTACTCATGTATAGCTTCATATTCATTTGTCAGGGGACTTCTAAGACCTCGTCAAACCCTGCTTCAAAGCACTACCAATTTTACATTGTAAGATTATTATAAGTTCCTTAAAGGTGAAACATGACTGCTTTTGCTTAGTACAGAATGCAAGCAAATGGTACAGTGCCTGATACAATGAAGACATGCAACATAAAAATGTGTTTCCTAGTTTTTTAGTTAATAGCATTAGAATCTTCCTCACTGAATTAGCACTTGAGGAACTCAAAGTGAACAAAATGACTATTACATTCCTCTTGTGCCAACATGTATTTTCACATGAATTGATTTGGTATTTTCTAAAAAATTTAATAAACTTACAGAAAAGTTGCAGGAATAGTACAGAATTCCTGTACATCAAGCACCCAATACCCAACTCTTACGTTACTAACTTGCATCCATGTCAAGATTAATGAACCAATATTGATGCATTATTATTAACTGAAGTACCTATTTTATTTGAATATCCTTAGTTTGTACCTAACTTTTTTTTCTGATCCAGGATCCCATCCAGGATTCCATATTATATTTACTCCTTATGTCTCCTGAGGCTCTTTTTGGTTATGATAATTTGTATGACTTTGTTTATAATGACCTTGACAATTTTGAGAAGTACTAGTCAGTACTAATTATAGCCTGTCCCTCAATTAGGATTTGTCTGTCTGATGTTTTTCTCAGTTAGTCTGAGGCTGTGAGTTTTTAGGAAAAAGACCACAGAAGTAAAATGCTATTGTTACCACATCATGTCAAGGGTACATGCTATCAATATGATTTATCATTGATGTTAACCTTCATCACTTGGCTGAAGTAGTATCTGTCAGGTTTCTCCACTGTAAAGTTACTCCTTTTTGTTCCTTTTCTATACCATACTCTTTGAAGTCACTATGTACAGCTTACACTTAAAGGGGTGGGGAGTCATGCTCCACTTCTTTGAGGGGGAGTAAATCTATATACCATTTGGAATTCTTTTGCATAGGAGATTTGTCTATGCTTTCCCATTCATTTATAACAATCATTTATATTAGTACAGACTCATGGACTTTGGGTTATAATCCAATATTACTTATGTTGCTGCTCAAATTGTTTCTGCTTTCACTACTTGAACTCTTTCAGTTGGCTTCAGTGTCCATCTGACCTATATGCATCATTTTTTTTTTTTTTTTGAGCAATCCTTATTTTTTGGAACTATAAGATGCTCTAGGCTCACTTTGAATTTTCCCTGTTTCAGTCCTAGAATCAGTCATTTCTCCAAGCAACCCTGGTTCCTTTATTTGGGAAAAAAGTGTTAGAAACTAAACTCTGCATGCTGGTTGTAGACATAATTTTAAAATGTGAAATGAATGGATTTTTAATCTCTAACAATACTGCAGAATAAACTAAATAGTATCACCTTTTCACAAAAGGAAGCCAAACCAATTGTTTGCAAAAGGCTAACTCATCTTTTAACAAGCTCAGTGCCTTCCAATGCCCAAGCCAAATTTAGGAAATACATGTAGTATTCATATAATTGATTTGCTATTATCTAGAAAAGAAAATATTACATGGTTCCATAACCTCTTGAGTTAAAATAGATGGGGGTTAAGAATCTAATTTGCCACTTCATTTTTCTAATGCTCACTTAGAGACAGGGTAGAGGGAGAGGAAGATATTAGTCAGGGATGATCTTTTAGAGAAGGTGACATTCTGAGATCTGAAATCTTTGTGGAAATTTGGTGGGAGAGTTCCAGAGAGAAACACAGGAAGCAACGAAAAGAAAGACCTATAGGGCTGCAGCTTTGTGAGCTAGAGGGAGATGATTAAAAAATGATGTTGTAAAGCTAGAATGGTCTATAAATTTGTAGGATAGGCTGGGCCTTTAAGGGGTTCTAACTGGAAGAAAAAAATTTGGTTTATATTTTTACAAGATCATTAACAGCTGTGGGTCGTAGGAAGGTAAAAGCAAAAGCAGGGAGAATAGCAGTGTTCATCACAGGGGTCCTGAGAGTGGAGCACCAGGGGCTAGGATGATTACAGTAGAAATGAAGATAATCGGATAGATGCAAGGTCTATTATTTAGGAGGGTTAAAGGTAATAGAGCTTACCAATATACTAGATGTGGATATGAAGGAAAGGGGAGTAAAAAAAAAATACTCTGCAGTTTAGGGCTTAAGTATCTAAGGTAGAAAGTGCCATTTACTGAGTGGGGGAAAACTGAGGAGGGAGGTAAACTCTTAAAGCCACAATTTCCCCATCCACAAAATAGAGTAAGAAAATAAAACTAGACTAAATGAATGGCAGAGTCCCTGTCATAGGGGTCTAATCCACAGAATCTACTTTTAATCACATAAACCAAACACTTTCATTGTCCTTACATTGTCATTAACATTTAAAAGTAGTAAAATACAACCCACACAGAAGTATACATGTCAGACTACATACTTTTCCATTAGAATGCATGGATTTAAGAATCAGATCCAAGTTCAAATGAAACTTCTTGCTCAGCCTTTTGACTACTTTTGTGAACTTGGAACATTCTATTAGCATTTTTTATTTTCCCTCAAGTGGAGATATTAATAAAGACTCAAATATGGCATTTTTTAAAACCTCTCGTTGACCAATTCTCAGCCCAATAATGGAAAAGTGGTAGTATAGTAAACTGTACAAAGTCTGACCTTATATTTAACTTTCCAAGACAGACCTAACACTACATACTAAATACCATAATTAAGGCCTAAAAATCTTTATAGGTCCCCTAATGCTAACGAAATAATTACGTTCCAGTCTCCAACTCTATAGATAACCACCATGTGCACATGCCAGGCCATGGCCACTCCTTAAGAACCCGAGTGAGGCCCAAGGCTTGCCACATGGTAAGTGTAAATCAGCCATTCTTAAGAGAAAACTTTAGAAGAGCCTACTTTCAAAAATATTAGGATGCGATAATTTTTAAAAATTTCATTTCCTCAAGCCTGGAGACAGGGGAAAAAGTCCCAAGGGGCAGCAAATACTTTCTGAGGAGCAAAGTAGTGAAGACAACTGGAGTTAATAATCAAAAGACTCCCTCACAAGCCATCAAGCTTCAGAATCTCAAAGGGAGACTTATGATCCAGGACCTTCTTCTAGAAATATATCGAACCTGTTAAAAATTAAGTATTTTTTCTCGAGACTCTGCATATCTTTTCTAAGAGACATTACCAATAGTACAATGCTGAATTATTTAACCTTTTCATTTCTTAGGTAAAAGTAATGCATTTGGGTTTCGTCTAGAGGTAGCAACAAAGAGGATAAAAATAAGCATTTGAGTGCCTTCCATTCTCTAACAACTCTGAAATAAAGGACTATCTAGTCCTTCACCATTACAAGGGGAAAAATTAACCAATTCTTCAGTTCTCACGAAGTCAACTAAATATTATGGGCAAATTCAAGGTTCTGTAGTAAAAAGTGCTTTTTTAAAAACTCTCCCCTTCCGACTCCAGGCCTTAACACTGAGTGACTAGCCAAAGGGAAAAAAAGGAAAAAATCAGCGTTTAGGTTCGGACGTTCCAGTTGATTTTGGTCCAATGCGGGGGGGGGGGGTCTCCGCATTTGGCGGGAGTGGGGAGGGGGCCTGGAACTCCACAGGGTCGCTGGGGCTGCCCCGCAGGGCGCGGGACATGCGGAGGAGGCGGGAGATAACCGCGAGCTAGATCTCCCGCGCCCGCCAGCAAGACTGAGGCGGCGAAAAATCGGGGAAATTGACTTCGGGTCTTGGGGTGCGGGACAGATGCGGGTAAGGGGCACAGGGAGCGGGGTGAGGCACCTGACCAGACCCTGGGGGCTGCCGGCTCGCAGCCCTGTCAGAGCCAGCAGCCGCAGGGTGGGGGAGGGGAGGGGGCATTTGGCGCCTATTCAAGCAGGGTGGGGATAGGTAGGTCTCTCCGAAAGGAAAGAAAAGGGCGCCCTGGTTTGCCACGACCTGCACCTTCTCCGGAGTTGGAGTCAGATGCAGCATGGGCGGAGGGGCCCCGCGGCCCACCATCGCACCCCGGCACATCTAGCTTCCCCTCCTCGACCCCCACACTTCTTCCTCCAGAGCCCAGGAACCGCCGCCGCCGCCGCCCGCCCGAGGCCCAGCTTGTGGCCGTGCCAGGTTCGGGAGGTGGGTCAGGGCGACCCCTCACTGCGCACCCCTCCCGGAATGCGAGCCCCCTCGCGCCTCTCCCCTCACTCACTGTCCGAGGGACGCGGGCGCCCGGCGGCTGTCACGGTGCTGGAGCTGCAGGAGCAGGAAGGTGGCCGTGGGGAGCAGCTGCAGGGGCGCCGGCTCATACCAGGGGACGTGGGGCCCGCCCCAGGTGAAGGAACTGTTCCAGTAGCTGAGAAGTGAGCCGCCTGCTTCACAGAGCTGTAACCCTTAAAAGGCGCCAGCTGGTACTTTTAAAATCTTTGAATTTGGTGCCCAAATCCGAGCGGCCCAATGGGACGCGTCGCTCGCACGCACGCACCAATAGGAAAGCTGCGGGCGGTGCCTCTCTCACCCATACCCAATTGGAGGCTGTCGAGGCGGGGCCGAGCCGCGAAGCCCAACCCCCTTCCGTCTCACCGGCTCCGCACGTCCGGAAAGATGCTGCGGCCGGGGGCGGGGCCTCTGAGCGCGGGGAGGCCACGGCCCGGCCGCACGTGGAGGAAGTCGACCACGCATGCGTGCGCCCGCCAAGCTGCCTTCCGCCGACTTGGGAAGCGGCCTTCTGCAAGTCCTCATCTCAGCCATAAGATAGCTGCGGCGTCTGTCTGCAGACCTCCGATGGGTACAAATGGTAGCTGCCTTTTCTTCGATCATCTCACAAGTGGGAGTTCGGTGAGCGGCAACTCTTGTCGTCCCGGAATCCAGACTTTCCGGAAGACGAACCGCCCCCACGTCCGGCTTAGCCCGCCTCTCTAGGATTTACGCGCGCACTCTCCTCTCCTAATACCGCCCTTCCCCTCCCCATGCCTCTGCGCAGGCGCCGTTTGAGGGCGGTGCCTGCGGAGTTGGCGGGTCGGCGCTTGCGCGTTGGGGTCCCCGCGGCTTTCCCGGGGGAGGGGCAAAGGAGCAGGTACCGCGAGGGGTTCTGCGCCCCTCCCAGCGCGTGCGGGCTCGAGCGTCTGTGGCGGGAGACCTGCCGCCGCGTCTCCCCGGGCCTTCGGGCAGGGCTGAAGGTGGGACCGTCACTTCTTCCTAGTAAGCGCGTTTATTTGTATCTTCAGCCACTGCTCTGCAGACGGACGTCAAGTTTTCTGTAGTTGTATGTATGCCCCTGGCATTTTGTTTCTTGCCTTCAGGGGTCAAGCGCAAGAGACAGTAGTCCTTCTCCCCCCAAAAAGAATAAATAAAAATCTCCACTCTCTTGGGCTAGAGGCACCTGTCCAAGTGAATGTTTTTTTTAGTGATGGCTGGAATGGCTGTATTAAAGTTGTGTCCCATCATTAGTGATCCTGAACTTGTAACTCTTCAAATACGCACGGAAGCAGTGACAAAATGCATCCCCTTAACTCTATGGGGCCTGGCTGTGGTGCTGGGTCCCGGAGATACAGGTCTTCAGGGATTTTACATACCAATGGGAAAGAAATTGACAATTAACAATTTCAGTAAACGGAAGAGGGTGTAAAACAACAGTGGGGTAGAGAATGGAGATTAGGGGCATAGGTTAAGGATTTTGGATGGTCAGGGAGGTTTCTGAGCCTTTGAGCTAAGATGTGAATGCTAAACTGGTAGTGCAAAGAGCCGCATAATAAGCCCAGGAAAGAAAGACCAGAGTGCAGGACTAGAAGTCATTAAGCAGGGAATGTAGGAGATGAGGTCAGAGGGGTAGGCAGAAGCCAGATCCTGTAGGACCTCCTAGGCTTCCATGTAGAGTTTAGACTTTCTTCTGATTGCAACCGGTAGCTGTTGGAGGGATTTTTAGCAAGGGATTTATTTGAGCGAATATTAAAACTATAATAGCTTTTTAACGTACGATCAAAAGAATGTTAATGTGAGCCTTTAATTCTCACAGTAATCTAAACATTATTTCATTTTGTCATGATTGTGCTTAGAAATGTAAGTTAATTCTCACCATGTCTTATTAGAACCACATAGCTAGTAAAAAGAGATTCCAGTCCCATTCTGCAGGATTCAAAAAGTCCCTGTTCTTGTTATGTTATTCTGGGGAATAATGTTTGTTGGGGTCCTGGTTGTTTATAGTGCATCTTTACATTACTTCCCACTTTGACTTCACTGCAATCGCGAACTCTTGGGCTCAAGTGATCATCCCACCTCAGCCTCCCAAAGTGCTGGGACAGGCGTGAGCCACCATGCCCAGCCTGACCCTGGAGATATATTTATTCCCCTCTTTTATTCGCCTCTTTTTTCAGATGTGGATGGAATTATGAAATTTGAGGAAGGCAAAATTTCTCATTAAATTAGTTAAGCATCTGGAAAATAACCTTTAGCTCTTTCCCACAGCTTAAAAGTGTACTGCAGCGTTTTTTTCCTCCAAAAAAAAGGCTGACATATTACTGGAAAAATCAAAATTACTGTAGTAATAGAAAGAGCCAGGCACATTTTGTTCCATACTGGAAAAATTTGTCAGTCTTTTTCAGTTTATTTGGTTAATGATTGACTTTAAATGATATTTGAGCTTTAATTGATTATAATAAAATATTCCTAACTGACATCTGTTCAGTAGGTTCATGAGAACCTGTTAATTTCACTTTAGTGAAAAATTTAGAAAGGGCCATCCTGAATTTTACTAGATGCCAACAGGTGTATGCACCTGTTAGTTCCTTCATGTAAGTATGAATCAGAGTTGTTTCATTCTCTGCAAAATGAAGTGCAGAGGAAATTTCCCTTAGTCTTTCATCAAATTCTTATTGGAGACCTACCATATGCAAAATATAGTGAGGTATATGGGAATAATTTGGACATGGTACTTGCATGTCATGATATTTGTAATTTACTTCAAACACTAAGCAAATATGAAAACACTGAAACTTAGGTACGAGTGTTTGTGCCAGTTAAGTTTATTGTCTCTTAGCAACAAATTCACCTTTCATTGCCTGAGTTTGTGATATTAGAGCTGGACCTGTGTCTTAGTTTGTGTAGCTATTGTAGAATACATGAGACCGGCTAATTTGTGAAGAACAGAAATGTGTTTTTCACAGGCGTGGAGACTGGGAAGTCCCAGATTAAGGCACCAGCATTTGTGGCAGGAGCAGTTTCTTGCTGCATCCTCACATGGCAGAAGGGTGAGCTAGCAGAATGCTCCAGGAAGCTCCTTTTATAAGGGTCTAAATCCTGTTCCTAGAAGCTCTCATGGCCTAGTCACCTCTTAAAGGCCCCACCTCTTAATACTATCACATTGGCAACACTTGGATTTCAGAGGGGGCACATTCAAACCATAGCAACCTATATAAACATTTTGCCTTTGCCAGCTAGCACCATGTTAAGCTTTGTCAATAGGGGGTGGTTTAATATTTGAAACTGGAACAAGTTTCAAATATGAAATGTTTTCATGTTTGCTTAGTGTTTGAAGTAAATTACAAATATTGTGACACTTTTAAATATTTCAGTTTGCATTTTCAAAACATGGTATTCTACTTAAGCATTACCATGCAGTGCTGCTTAAACGTTACCATGCTTCAGGAGCACTGCAGGAGGAAGGGGGTTTTCTTGTTTCTCCTTTTCTGTGGTGCAGCTGCCTGGGGTGCTCTTGGACACTGTGATGGTTAATTTTATGTCAACTTGGTTGGGCCACAGGGTGCCCAGATACTTGATCAAATGTTATTTTGAGTGTTTCTGTGAGGGTGTTTTTGGATGAGAGTGACATTTAAATCAGTGAATCTTGAGTAAAGCAGATTGCCTTCCATAATGTTGGTGGGCTTCATCCATTCAGTTGAAAGCCTGAACAGAACGAACAAAACAGCTCCTTCCACGCAAGAGAGAATTCCTCAGCACACTGCCTGTGGACTGGAACTGTACCTTCACCTCTCCTGGGTCTCCAGCCTTCTGGCTCACATTGCAGATCTTGGACTTGTCAGCATCAATAATCACATGAGCCAATCTTTAAAATGGTTCTGCTTCTTTGGTGGTTCTGCTTCTCTGGAGAACTCTGACTAATACAAATATCTACTGAGGCTTACTGTCCAAAAAGTTTTGCTCATACCATACCAGGCTTCTTGCTTACTCATCCTGAGGCTTTGAAGTTCTCTGCCTGGAAGTCCTGATCCACCAACTTCACACAGGCTCTGCCCCAGGGCAGCCCAGGGATCCTCTCTCCATCACTGTGTAGGCTGCAGCCATACCCTCTCAAATAGGCCTAAATGCACCTTGAGGAAAGGGAACTCCTTCCAAGGGTGTTCCTTCCTTGGATACTCTCCTTCAGTCCTAATGTATGAGTTCCTTTATCCCTCTTAATAGCTAACTCCATTATCAGTTAAAATTTTTCTATAGAATGAATTGTATGGTTTCTTTCTCCTGAGTGGACCCTGATATAGTATTTACTGTTATATTTCATTCTATATTTGAAGTGAATCATAATCATAATGGAGTTAAACCCAATTTTTGATTACCCATTAAATATTTACATATAACAGGACAAAGGACTATTTTCCTTTGCCTGCTTCTTATAAGGATTGAGTCCAAGATTGACACAGTCATGATTACAGATGGTCCCCAATTTACAATGGTTTGACTTATGATTTTCTGACTATACCATGTGTTTACTGGGACATAGCCCCATCTTAGGGCAAGGAGCTCCTACAACTTACAAATGCATATCTCTTTCACATCATCATAAAGGTGAAAAATTGTTAAACCATCCCTAAGTAGAGGACTCTGTGTTGTGTTGCTAGCATTAAATGAATTTGACTTAAGATATTTTCAACTTATGATGGGTTTATTACTGGGAAGTAGCTCCATTGTAAATGGAGGAACATTGTATATTGTATGTTTTTTACTAATGCACTGAGAAATATTTACATAAATTATCTGTGTCTTAAGAATATGCATATTACTTCCAACAGTGTTAATTCTGGTTTTTCAAGAGAATACTGTATTTACATATGATATGATTTGCTATAACAGAATTTTTCTAAGCTATAAAAAGTCTTTAATAACAAATCAATTTAAACTTTTTGGGAAATAATTTCTACTAAAGATTCATAATCAGCATAGTCCTTCAATGACTGCAAAAGTTCATCCAGTAGATAATCTCCTTGCATAAAAGTTTCAAGATCATGTAGTGACTTGTTTATTCTGTGATCTGTGACCCGGTTCTGTGGAAAATTATATGTTCTTATTTTCTCTGACCTTCCTTTAGTTCCAACCTATATGTATAAAAAGAGATAATGAGATGCAGTTAGATTCAAGGCAACTTCAACCTACAGGTTTAACTTACTTGGAGATTAAGTTCTTGATTTTATAACATGAATCAAAATGTAAGAAACAAGTTTTAAACATTTTGAATCACCAAATGATGTGAGAACATGATACAGAAAAAAGAACATAGGCTTTAAAATCAAACAGATCAATATAAATGTTTGAATCCTATCTTTTCCATTTCAATGCTCTATGACTTAGGCAATTCACTTCAACTTTAGTTTCCCCATCTGCAAAACACAAATATTTACTACACAGTGATGACGTATCTTCTCTGCCTTAATGTAGTCATCTTCAATAGTGGGAAGGTGAATTCCCCATATTGAGGATTTTTTATTTTATTTTTTTGAGACAGGGTCTCTCTCTGTTGCCTGGGCTAGAGTGCAGTGACATCCCCATAGCTCCTGCAACCTCCAATTCCCAGGCTCAAGAGATCCTCCTGCCTCAGCCTCCCAAGTAGCTAGGACTAGAGGCATGTACCACTGTGCCAAGGTAATTTTTTTCTATGTTTTTGTAGAGATGGGGTCTCGCTATGTTGCTCAGGCTGGTCCTGAATTCCTGGCCTCAAGCAATCCTCTTGCCTTGGGGCTCCCAAAGTACTATAATTACGGGCATGAGCCACTGCATCCAGCCCATATTGAGGAATTCTTAAAAGGCTCTGTAGTTATAAAATTAAATACTAAACAGGAACAAAGGAAGTTCAGTACACTTTCCAACTTTCTTGCTTTTATAATTACAAAGGATTAAAAATGAAAAGAGACTCCATCTTTTTTTAGTAACTTTAAAAATCTGACAAAAATGCCTTTGAATATAGAAAACAGGGTAGAGATGTTAAGAAAATAAGCATAGCCCTTAGTTAAGCTACTTGAATTTTTTTATTTTGACAGATATTAAAATAATTTTGACATATATAAAAAACTGAGTTATCTAAAATATTTTCATGTTTAAAAACATTTTTAAAATTCATTTTACCTGAATCTTTCTAGCATTATATCTTTTACTTGTTTCTTCTTCTAGATGCATGCTGTACAGTTTTGCACGTAACTTTTTCATAGCCATCTCTCTATTTTTCAGTTGAGATCTCTCTTGTTGGCATTCAGAAACAACACCTGAATAGTGTTATGAGAATTAAAGAGTTTTAATAAAAATTCTTCTTTATTTTTTATCAAGGAATACTCCTTTTCCTTCTTATACTTTTTCTTCTTCCTTTATAAATGGAAAAAACAGGACTCTAATAAAAAACTATAAACTTCATACTTGTATAGTTTATCAGAAAACTGAAAATTTAAGTTTGAGCTACAGCACAAAGTATTTCCATATTGAAGGTATACACACCAAACAATAAGCATAAATCATTTAATATGGACTGTTTTCCCTCAGGTAGCCACTAAAATGTTTTTAAAGTAATAACTAATAGAAGTTAAATATCCTATTACTAGAGATAATCACTATTAATATTTTTGAGGATTTCCATTTTTTTTCCCTATTTCTGTTTACATACCCTGTATTACATAAGACATCACCAAGTTTAACATGAGGATTTTTCTATAACTAAAAGAACAAAATCATAGCAATCCAGCACTCCCAGCCAGTATTGGTTAATGCAAATTATGCCAATTTGAGATCAGTCATAGTAAGAGATTCTTGTATTCTTTCTAGATAACTGAGGCTTGCTATCCATATATTCTTTATCACATGTAAATCATTACAGCAATATTTGTAAAACACATTTAGTTCTGCCTACTAGTATACTGGAGAATCTTAAGAAAGACTGAGGTGCAATCTCTTGGCATTAACTATCTAGAATCAGATTCCCTGGAGGTGAGTGAATGAAATTAATGAGAAGAAACCTCTGAAAGTATATGCAAAACTTTGCATGTGTGTATGTTTCTAGGTAGGCGGTCTGATGCTTTCTCTTTTCACAGGAGTCCACGTTCCCCTCCCCCTGACAAAAGACTAAGAACCAGTGATTTAGTGCATTTTCTGATAAAGAACCTATAATAATTACTTCACTGTGAGGATTTTTTTTTTAAATAGCTAAAACTATTAAGTATAAACTTCAGAAGACCAGCTGGAAGGACCACCCGCACCTACTCATAGTCACAAACATGGAAATTCCCTGAGTTTAGATCCTTTTCTCTTCAAAATTATCCCACAGAATATTAGCTAAGAATTCTAAATAAATCAAGTATTTAATACCAATTCTTAGTTGTATACATTTCTCTGGTAACTAAGGATCTATTTCAATAGGAAATTAATCAAGTCATTCAAAAATTGATTTCTTTCTTCAGTGTTACATTGAAGGAATAAGTACGTACCTGTTGGAAGGTGAACTATCCGGACAGCACTGTCCGTCTTATTTACGTGCTGTCCGCCAGCTCCACTGGCTCGCTTAGTATCAATTCTCAAATCTTTAGGATTAATCACCAGATTTATCTATACAGAAGAAAAAAAACTGGGATTTAAAAAAATTACATATGCCAGTTGTATAAAGGCAACAACTACCCATTTGTAAACACGTTATGTACCAAATTCATACAAGATTTATAAGGTTTAAGAATAGAAAGTAGTTGGAATTTTTAAACTCTTTTCCTTTTTGGAAGAGTAGGTTAATCAAAACATCATACAAGATGAAAACAAACCCGTCTTAATCCTCATAAAATGGGATTCTCTTTAAATTTCTTCCTTCTTACCACAGAAACAGCAGAACTTGTTAATAGCTACTGTTAGAAATGTGAATATATGAACTAAAGTGAGACTCTGTAGAATTTTTCTGAATTTAAAAGGACTAGCAGAGAAAAAATACAATGCTAGCTTGAGAACTACAGGAAAGGTTTATTTTGTTTAATTTCAAACATATTTGGAGGCAGAAGTCAGGCAAATGGAAATGGCAATGACTAAGAAGTCATGGGTATAGACTCCATTCATGAACACACTGGGAGCTATGTCAAGACAATGCTCTGTCCTGGTAGCCACCATCAAAAGCACTCAAGTTTAAGTAGTATTTTTTTATGAAAAACTATGAACCACTCTATGACATTTCAACAACCGTGGAAATAGCAGTAAGAGTCCTACCATATTCCCTAGGCCCTCCAAGTCTCCGCACGTGACTCCCTCTTATGTTTGCTAGAAGAATTAGATGATATATGGACCTCACTCTGCCATCTTTTCTTGAAAACGCTCTCCCTTAACTACTTACTTTCTCATCTAGGTGTCACAAAAATTTGATCTAAAGAAACCAGCAAGATGTAAAGATAGGAACTCCATGAACTCTATTACAGAGAGTCTAATAGGACTTTTTCCCAAAATTAATATAGAAACCCTCAAACTTCCTTCTTCTCAAAACATTCATAGTTCATTCTCAAAACAAAATCAAATATTTCCTACCACTTTTCAGCAGAAGGGAAATTAAGCAAAAGAGCTTCTGAACTAAGTTATCTTACAAATATGGATCGAGAATTTGCTTGTGAGAATAAAGTATACTCATTATGAACACTATAACAACATATTTCTATTTTTGATGCGATTGGGTTATGAAGTAGCAATTCTGTTAAGTAATAACCATGTTAAAATAGGATTCTTGCTATTAATACCCTGGGAATCAGTCACACAAAAGTTATTATAAAGGCAACCAGTCCATATTTAAATACGTTATAACTTTACCTGTAGAAATGGCCACACACTGACTACATTAGTGGAGAAAGAGTCATACGTAGACAACGCAAGATTGGATCATTTACAAATCCTTAATTCTTATCATCTATTATAAGATTGTCGTTTTTGGACTGAGATAATAGATTATCAAAAGCAACTCAAAATACGTGAGGAAGACCAAATGGTAAAGGAGATACTCAATGCAGTAAGGTCTGAGTAAACTCTGGAGGCAAGACATTGTGCTAGGCCCGGAATCTGAAGGACAGGGAGGAGCTTATTATGCCTCACCTCAGTAGGCTGGGGCAGTATTGCCACAGTCATGGTGCTAGTATGGATGCGGCCTTGCTTCTCTGTCTTTGGCACTCTTTGTACTCTGTGCACACCTCCTTCAAATTTCATTTGCTTATATGCTTCTGAACCCCCAATGCTGGCAGATGCATGTCTAAGGCCACCTGGAAAATATAGGGAAAACAGAATTCCTTTTATTATTCCTGCCATTTACAAATAATTGACCATCACATCTACTATCTTGAAATACATTTAAATGAGTCACAAAAGGATATAAGCACAGATTATAAAACATTAAAATAGTGTTTTACACTTAATTTTTATTGCTTACAGTTATTAAATGTAAAGCATTTATGGGACTAATGAACTGATGTCAATAATACATCTAAAAGACCACTTTTAAAGACCATTAGTATTTCAATGGTTAATATTATTGAATGACTATCCATTACATTTTACAGGCCATTTCAAAATTGGTATATTTGCATTCAAATTTGTTAGGTAAATGATGAGCATAAAACTACATAGGCTTCCTTACAAATAAGTTCCAAAGCTTAGTCATAATCTTTCCCACCCTTTTCCTAAGACACGTGTAGATAAAAATCTATACTTTATCTAAAACAAATTGACCAGTTCACTGACCTATTTCACTTGGGAAATATTCCAAGGTTTCAAAATGCCATCTTTTAAAAGCAGCATATTGCTGATACATTTCAAATATCTCTGAAGTAAACAACATTGCCTCTTGACCCCCAACTCCTGCAGTCACCTCCAAGATCAAATCGTTTTCATCTGTTTCTTCTGAGGGAACCAAAAGTAAGATAATCTGTAAATACAAAAATATCACCCCTCCTATAATTAAAAATTATTTTAAATGTACCCTCCTAAAAGCTATATGATTAGATTCAGGAATTTTAAATATTTAAGTTTCTTTAAGCAAATAATTTAATGCTGAGTACTGTTCAACCATCTTGCCAGTCAGAACCATATAATACATAACTTCCATAAAGTATTAATGTTACAACTGTATTATAGATGCTGTAACAATCAGCTAAAACTTACAGGCTTGTTTTATTGTCTCTTGGAGTTCTTGTATGCTTTATATCAATTCTCTATTCAGTTAATAAGAATTAAGTGCTTACTGTGTGTACAATATCATACTGTGTACAGAATGCAAAAGAAGATTCTAGTCTATCCTTTTGAAATTTAAGGCTTATGGCAGAAAAACAAAAACATCCAATATTGCATTTGTATTTAAGCCTCCTTAATATGGAATAGAAATTTGTAATTTTGAAACTGAAAAGGCCCCTAGAGATGATCTGGTCCAATTCCCTCATTTTACATGTAAAAGAAACTGAGGTTGACGGAGATTAAATTACTTGTTAAGGGCAAAGTGTTAGTTACTGGCCTAGCAGACACAAGAACTTAAATCTTTGTGCCCAGATTGGTCTTCCAATGTAATAATATGTTTCACACCTAAGTTTGTACCAATTATGGGGATCTAGAATAAAGGCTTCTTAGATTAGGTCAATAAGAAAAGCTACCAACAGTTACTGGTTTTTTAATATATGGCAGGCATTCTGCTAAGCACTATACATACTTTAATTCTTTTATTTATTGTTTTAAGAAACAGGATCTCACCCAGGCTGGAGTGCAGTGGCACAATCATAGCTCACTGCAGCCTCAAACTTCTGGCCTCAAGCGATCCTCTTTCCTTGGCCTCCCAAAGTGCTGGGATTACAGGCATGGGCCACTATGCCGGGCCACATTAATTCTTAAAACAATCTTGGGTAGGTACTGTTAACAGTTCTACAGTAAGATGTGAAACTAAGTTATGAGGTGTTGCTCTTAATCTAGTTAATCTAGTTGGGGTTAATCTAGTTGCCCAACATTATACAACTAGAAAGTGGAAGATGGGGAACTGAAACCAAGTGTACCTGAGTTCTAAACTGTCACACTTCACCCTGGTCAGGAGCTGTACTTGCTACTACTTTTCCATCTCTCTAGCCTACGCTAATACAATGTGATCGTTCACATCTTGAACTAACAATAGACTTTACTTCTCTTTGTTGGTTAGTAGCCACTGAACCATGTAATCTTTAACACATACGTCCTTCTAATTCACAAAAAATTCAGAAAATGGGTAAAAGGCAAGCTACACTAGACTTTTCACTCTATAGTGGAACTTGCCCTCTAGAGTAGGTTTTAGGGACATTAATTTTCAATAATTTTCACATTTGGCTAAAGAAGAGGGAGACTCAAAATTAAGCATTCCCTTTCCTGGTTTCCTCCTTGCTTTAACATGTTCTTTCACTTCCTATCCTGAGATAACTGCTGTCAACCTTTAATTTCTGCTTTACAGGATTAGCAAAGAGTGGTTCCAATTTCATGATTGTTCTTCATCTTATTCCTACATGTTCTCCTGCAGTTCTCCCGGATATAAACCAAAGCAATACAATTTAATTCTTAAAATCCTAAGGTTCTGTTCTTGGTCTGGCATTCTCATAGCGCTAGATACAAAAAAATAAATATTCCTGCCCAGCATCACTCAGTAACCTCTTCTACCCAGTACTTACCTCAACCCCCTTAACACAATGACTGCCACACTAGAAAAAAAAAAATTTCCTTCAGGCCATGGTGTTTTATTACAAAAATACAATACAAAATTGGAAAACAAAATGATCCTTTCTAATTTAATGAAAAATTTATTTTTTATTGTTTTCTGTGCATGAGTTATATGCAACTTGAAAATAGTTTTCACACAGCTCCCAAGATGAAGAGACGTGAGTTACATATGCTTCACAAGGCCCTGGGCTCAAAACTAGCATGAGCTAAATACAACTCACAGGGCAGTTAATATGTTAAAAACCAAAAGAGGGGAGATATGCCCATATTTCATCACCTTTCCAAAAAGTGCTATCATTGTAACATTTGTCTATCTGTGAGAGCTCTCCAGTTTTTTTTTTAAAAAAAAATAGATTTAGGGATACAAGTTGAATTCTATTACATGTATATATTGTACAGTGGTGAAGTCTGGAGTTTTAGTTTACTACAATCCTTTTAATATCATTAAAACAGAAACACATGAAGTATACCTTTTCTTTCTTTAAAAACCAGTTTATTGACAGTGGTGATCATTTCATAGGTATCCATATATCAAAACGCCACATCATACACCTTAAATATATAATATTTTTATTTGTCAATTACACTACAATAAAGCTGGAAAACAGAAACAACTGAGTTTATTCCAAATAGTAACAAATTATTTCTTGAATTGTTTTTATAAAACTCTAATAAAATGCATAAGTAACTGCACAAATGCTTTATTTTTTGCACAAATACCATACCTGATGCTTCAACTGAGTTATTTCTTTTTGACACAAAGTTATTTCATTTTCTGCAAGTTTTCTTAAATCTTCATTCTTATCTAAGAAAAAAAGGCAACGGTTAAGTTGTTCTTAATTAGTATTAAATTGCCCAAAAGACTTACAGTTAATAATTTTATTGTTATTGTAGCTGAAGAAAAAAAAGTCTTATCTTGTCCTTTTAATAAATGCCATTAATTAAAAGTAGTATTTTATGCATTCGTTTTCATAAGTATGTGGGTATAAAAAAAACAAAAAACTTTTTTTCTGATGATCAAAGGATAAGAAATTAAAACTAAAGTCTCTATAAAAAATATAAAGCTAAACTTTTCTATAATTTCACCTCTAATTACATTAATAAATATGCTTTTCATTTTCCAACTTAGAGTATACAATAAAAAATGAATACATTAGCTAGTCAGACAAGGGGAACAAAAGTTCCCACTAGTTAAAACAAAACTGAATTAAAAATTTGAAAGTTATTTATTGTCTTACTAGTAAATGTTTCATTAATATAAAATAAGCATCCACCCAAAAACATTATTAGACTCTGCCTAATGTTTACAGAACGTTTACATAAAGTATTTCCCTCTCTGGCTTTATCCCTATTTTTTCATCTTTTAATTTCATTTTTTCCTTACAAAATATACTTTTTCATTCCTCTACCCTATAGACAATATGCAGCCTATAGAAAGGAGGAAGGAATAGGGACATTTTTTAGCTATTATAAATTGTTCTCTATGGTGAAACTCTTTGTAACAAAGTTATCAGTTTGTATGCTTATCTATTAAAAACCAACCATGCTGGGAACTGGGGATAATACACATATAAGACCTGCCCTCCAGGCAGGATTATAGATAATTTTAGTTTCTTCATATTTTTCTAGAGGGGAAAAACTCACAAAGAATAGCAACCTAAAACACTCTATGACCAAATATTAAAACAGTAGCATCTTGAAGGAATTTCATTTGTTTGTTCGGGGGATGGGCAGAAAAAGGAAATAAAGATTAACTCGAGAATGACAACAGCAAACTTGAGACAAGCAAGTACAGGAAGCACTGGTGGAAATTATTTTGGCAAGCGTGTGGTAAGGCAGAAATTTCAATTAGGAAAAGGAAAAATGAATTCCAGCCCTAGCTCAACTGCTAAGGTGCTCTCTTAGTGCAACAAGCGCAACTTCTCTGAGTCTCAGTTATGTCAAGAGTATAATGGAAGTTCTAAGGTGTCTTTCAGTTCTGAAATATGTTCTGCAAGGCTAAGAACATTGGAACCAGAGTCTAGAAGTAATTTAATCTCAATACTACCTTTTATTTAACCCAGTATCCCCAAAATATTATCATTTCAACATATAAAATTATTAATTTTTTAATACCAAGCCTGAAATCTCTGTGCATTTTACACTTAGAGCACATCTCAGTTCAGACTAGCCACATTCAGATGCTCAACAGCCACGTGTGGCTACTAACTACCCTACTGGACCACGCAGCTCTAGAGGGTTTAGACTGAGGAGTAATTCACAGTAACACTTGAGTTCTTTCTCTTTCAATATCATAAATCAGCATATGTTTAGTGGACACTTGCTGCATGCCTGCTTTCTCCTTCCCCTCTGCCTACAAAGATACAAAGGTGTTTAGTTTCACGTTCTGAGAGGGTCCCTTTCTTTTCAACACCTGAAGTAACTGCATGTTGTCATCCCCTCTTTTCCAACAAAATTTCTAGAGATAAAATGCCATATTTATTATTTTTCTGCTAACTCTAATTTACTTCTTAAGTTGTTAACACTGGATTGAATAATCATATGGACAGTGGTGATCATTTCATAATATATGCATACATCAAAACGCTGCATCAGCACCTTAAATATATACCATTTTTACTTGTCAATTACACTCTAATAAAACTGGAAAATAAAAATAACCCAGTTTATTCTAAATAGTAACAAATGAAAATTATTAAAATTACCAGTGACAAAACTACCAAATCTAATGACTTATTTCAGTATGAGCTGAAAAGGCAAGCTTTACTTTTCTAAGTCAGATAGTGACAATCCCCTTCTTGAAATTTTCTTTAATTGGTTTCTACAGCTTCATTCATTTATCTGGTTCAAGGTCCCAAAGCTTTGCCTGTTCCTTCTTGATCTTTTATAGCTTTCTTCTCTGCCTGCTCCTCTAATACTATGTATTTTTGGCACTATTGGGCTTGTTTCTATCTTCACAAATTTTCCCTGAGTATTCTCATCTACTGCTAAGGTTTTAATTTATCATGTACTATATATCCTGAGAGCTCTCATAGGATTATTCAGGCTCAATTTTTTTCCTAGGCTAGTAGTTTTTTTTTTCTCCTGGACTAGTATATATAACTTTATCTGAATGTCCTTCTTGCAGGTATTTTTAACTTAATATAGCCATTGAATGCAAAACTCATCTTTTTCCTAAATTTGATCCAATGTTTATATTTTCATTTTAATTAACAGTACCACTCATGTTTTGAAGCCAGAAGCCTAAGACTTTTCTTAGAGTACTGTCTTTCCTTCATCCTTTTCAGGACATAAACCACCAAATCCTGTTGTTCCCCAGAATATCTTGGGAGTCAGACCTGTGCCTGTCACCACCTCTCCCTTGGACTGTTTCAACAGCCTCCTCCCCGGCCTTTCAGCCACCAGGGTTTCTGGAGAATACTCCAATTCATCCTCAATACTGATGCCAACATTAACTTTCCTTTAAAAAAAATCTTACTTGTCTGCATAAAAACATATGCTAACTTCCTATGGTCTATATAAACAAATACAAATTCTTTGTCATGTAAGGTTCTTAATTGTCTTTCTAGTTTCAAGTTCTATTACATTATCATCTCCCACACCTATTCTATGCTCCTGCCATATCGTATTTCCCATTTTGGTACCTTTACCTGTCTGTGCTGGTCACCTCTGCCTTCAATTTCCTTCTCTTGCACCACCTGACATCCTGCTTACCCTTTAAGATTCATTTAAATGTAGCCTTTGCTCTTCTAACACTCTGCTCTTTACCGCAAAAGTTAAACACTAATACACTTACATTTTTACTTCTTATGCGTCTCTTCCCTTACTAGGTGCTGTAAGCTCCTAAAAGTAGTTCCCTAATTTTTTGGTAATTAGTCGTGTGTGACACATAATAACTGAAGATATGGTGAATGACATTTTCTGTTGTTTAAGCTGAGTTGCATTCTGTCAGCAACAACTTTCCAATATTCTGTTAAGTTCCCCGTAGTTTGATTTTTAAAATAGCTAGCACTTAAATCCACTTGGATTTTAACTTTGGCTTAAGCTATGAAACCAATTTAATTATTCCCCAAAAGATATTTTTCCCAATACCATTTATTAATCTTTGGTTTTTTTAAAAACTCTAGGAATGCTCCTTTTCAATCATGTTAGACTCTTCTTCAGTCTCACTCACACTACTGTGTTAGCTGCCTGTTTTTCCTGGCATTCCTGGCATCTTCAATCCCATTTCCAAGTTGGCTTCTAAACTGCCATAAATCAAGTTTCCTAAGTGACCAAACTAATTCTGTTACTCACTCCCCAGTCTAAAAGCTTCTGCTGGCTCCTTTCTGCCATCAGGATAAAAACCAACCTCTTAGATTAGTATTTGATTCCCCATACAAAATGGTTCCAACCTGCCACTCCCCATAACCTCACCTCTCTTCTTCCTTGGTTAACGAAGAGTACAATGATTCAGAGCATGAAATTTGCAGCCCAATCGCAACTCCATTTCTTATAAACTGTGTAACCCTGAACCGAGTTCTTTTACCTCTTTATGCCTCAGGTTCATCTTTTGTTGCCTGGGGCTAACAGTCCCTTCCTCATAGTTTGTTAAGTTAACTGGAGGAGTTGATGCATAAAGAAAACTAAGCAAAGCCCACAGTAAGGGATCAATAAAGATTAAAACTATTATATCCTCTAAGGGTGGGTCTTTACATCTCTGTAATGCCTTCCCAACACTTTCTTGCTTTCCTAGTTATTTATTCATACATTTATATCTGCTCTCACTTACCAGCTGTATTATATGTAATTCATTCTGTCTCCCCCAATAGACTGCGACCCTCTCTAAAGCCTTCCTACCCAAAGTGTGGTACACGGACCAGCAGCTCGGTATCCCTAGCAGCTTGCAGTAATGCAGAAACGTAAGCCCCCATTCCAGATTCAAATACGCGCGAAACACGTGGGGAAACGTGTTAAAAATGCATATGCCTAGGATTCTGAGTCCCAAGTGTGGTTTTAACAAATGCTGCTCCTGATACTATTGCAGATAGTCTCCATACCACTTTGAGAAACACTGCTCTCAAGCCCAGAGCGACAATGCATCACTTGTCCTTAAGTGAGCTAATGAGCTTCTGCCAGAGAGTATGCAACAAATAAGCGTCAATTTAAATTCTGTGAAAGGGAGTGAAGCACGAGAGAGCCAACAGGAGAGGATGGGATCAAAACGCACATGACAATATCTTGACTTCTGATCCAAACCAAAACCGGCTGAAGTGAGTAGTCTCAGACTCGGGTAGAGCGTGGGCATCGCCAATGGCTCAGTGGAAAAAGCAATCGAATCTGCTCTGACACTCTCTCCTGGGCCCGGCCCTTACCGTGCAGCAGGGGCTCGGTCTCCCGCAGCTCCTGCTCCTTCTCGCTCAGCCGTTTGGCCACCGCCACCAACTCGGGCCTGCTGACCTGCAACGGGGCTTCAGACCCTGCCTGGCGCTCGAGGAAGGTCCGCAAAGGCCCGCCGCTGGAGAACAGCTCTTCCAGCGGCGGGCCACCGCAGCTGAGACGCCGGCGGGCCGGACCCACAGCCGGGCGGGCCCACACGCACCGGGCAACGCCCCACAGCAGCCCGGGCCTCATCGCTGCTCTGAGAGCGCGGAGCACGGCCGGGACAGGAAGTGCCGGACGGCAGGTCTCGCGACACCACGCGGAACTCGGAAATAGGGGCGAGGGAGCCCAAAGCCTGCCCTGCGCACGCGCTGGGCTGTCGGGCCGCCCGGAAGCTTTGGTGGGAACTTCCGGCTAAAGCTGAAGATGCCGCAGAATTCCTGGAGGCCGAAAGTTGAAGTGGCCAAGCGGACAGCAGAAGGGGCTGGGCTGTCAGCCCGCAACTGCGGGAGACTCCGGGCCTCATCACTCGCGCCCCGGCGGCATGTTGGGCTGGGAGGGGAAAGGCAGCAAGTTGCCGCTCTGCTGGCGGCGGGGATTTGTTTCCCAAGCACTGAATGGGGGGTTCCAGAATCTCTGCAGGGGCAGAGGTCACAGCCACCGAAGTCTGTCCCTCGTGCCAGCCTGGCCATTAGTCTTCAAGAGCGAACTTTAGGATGGTTGTGTGTGTGTGTGTGTGTGTTCATTTATTTTCCTTCTTTCCTGCTCATGTTTCTCTTTACCACGTTGGGTCAGGTTCGTGTTAATGAGGACGTGACAAGTGTATTCTAAGACGACCGAATAAATTTACAGAATCTCCGTTCCTGCCTGCATCCACCACGTCATTGACTTGCTTTCAAAAGACCTTCTTCCTCACCTGCACGTTCCTTTTCCCAGTTTTCGCCAGCTACTTTTTAAAGAGGTTGGGTGAATCCGTGTTAGAACAAACTACAGCACAACAAAACCTTCAGAGACCCATGTCTGGTGCCCCAAACCCCATCCCGTCGCAAAAAACTGCACATAGCAGATTAAGTGTCAGGAACAGTAAAGTTTATTGGCATAATGCTTTGCAGTTTTCAAGAGATCTAGTCACAGTCTAGCACAGAAACGGAGATGATGGATTTAATACAAGCAAGACCGTCCTGGGAGGGTAATGAGGGCTGAGCGCTCAATGTGGAAAATACTGCCTGGTTTGGTTAGGGTCTATTAAATGCTGTTTCACTGTTGAGCGAAAGGACATATTGAAAGAGCTTCTAAATTAGTTTTAAAAAATTAAATAATAAAAAACGAGAGCTCTTAACAAGGTTAAAATAGCCTTGCATCATTTAATTGAAACTATTGAGGTTAAGTATAAAATTCTTAGAAAGTGAGTTTGCATTACCTCTCCATTCTTCCCTTACCATTAGATACAAATGCAGAGTGATGTGGAAGCATGAAATGACTCTCCAAATAACAGAAAGCAAAAATAATTTTGCTACTTAAAAGCTACTAATTGCCTCAATTCTTCATTTTACTATGTGTATTCAAGCTACACTACTTTATAATATTGTTTTGCTGTAAGATAGTGTTTGAATCTCATTTTAATTCTGAGTATAAAAAAGGACTGGTGAGGTTGTTTATATCTCTATTAGGAACAGTTATATTTCCCAAGTCTAAACTCAACTTTGAAGATTTTTTAACCGTAGAAATGGTGGGAGTCATTTGAACTCAACATGATAAATCTTTCAGCTGAATTTTCAAAACATAACTTATTTCAAGAATGTATTTTATTATTTATAAAAGGTGCAAAATTATAATAAGCAATAGCCTTATAGAACAATGTAAAGAATCTAGCCAGAATTTATTATTTTCTCTCAGGTGTCTGAGTATTTTGAGTAACACATATAAGTGTACCTTTTATTCCTATAGTGTTATACTAATGAGGAAACAGTAACTTTTCTAAGGATACATTGGTGGTTTCTTTATTAATTCAAAACACTTTAAGAAAGTCAGTGTATGCATATGCATTTTTACAATAATATCCATAGGTTTCCACAATATTGTCAAATGAAAACAGCTGTAGTTTGATTTACTTTGAAAATTCAAAAGAAATATACCAGTTTGAGACATCTGAATTTTCTTACATTATTGACATGCTCAAATATTATTACATGGTGAAAATTCTAGCATTTTCAGGAAGTATGGTATGGTACATAGGTAAAATGATAAAATAGATCCACGGAAGGAGGAATAAAAACCCAGAACAACTTAAGTTGGAGGAACCATAATCTACATTATCTATTCAATTTATGAGTACCTGCATTATTCTGGCATTGCAAAATAACCAAGCATGGTGCCTCTTAAGTTGTATTCATGCATTCAAAACTTCTTTATAGTCCACTAATAAATACTGGTGGAGTCCAATATATAGATATAGATTGTTATGTATAATGAACATGGTAGTAAAAAATTACACACCTTCAATATGATAAATTTTACAGACCCAAACACATTGAAATGCTTTTTTAATACTTAGCAAACATTTAAAAATCATAAACAAGAAACATTGTACTTATGACAAATAGGTTAAAGCCAGGGGAGAAAAATACCAAGTATTTTACATTGTTTTCATAATCAATATTCATTGTTTAGTGAAAAGCATTATAGAGGAGCACTAAGCAAAATGGTTATCAATTTAAATTACTTCTTATGACAATAAGACTAAGATCTTTAATATGCAAAATGTGTAGAGGATTAAGGTAATTAATTATACAGGTAATTCAAGGGAAAAATTACCTTCACCTTTATTAAGTGAATATTCAAAGCTAAGACTTTTGGAGTTTTATTTTTCCATTTCACTATTTGGTTCATTGTATTTTCTTAATAGCATTTCTTAACAATCATTTAATGGAAACTAATATTAGTGTTAAGGAATCTGCTCAGATTTTTTCAGCTTAGTGTACACGTCCAGAAAATTTACCTTCAATATAATCTCTTAAAAAATGTATTTCTTTAGAGTGGAGAAACCTACTAGATGCTAACTCAGTCAGGTGATCAAGGTTAACATTAACAGTTAAGGGAGCCTAACGTTTATGAAACTGTCACAGCTAAGAGGAGTCATGATGATGGTATGTACCTGTGATACCTTGTGATGAGAATGGCACTTTGTCTCTGTGGTCTCCTTACAAAAACCAAAACCCTTACTAATCATGAGAAAAACAGTCAAATTCCAATAGAAGGACATTCTCCAAAATACCAGACCAATAATCCTCAAAACTGTCAAAGCCATCAAAAACAAGGTAAGTTTGAGAAACTGTTACAGTTAAGAGGAACCTAAGAAGATGTGACAACTAAATGTAATGTGGTATCTGAATGGGATCTTGGGACAGAAAAAGCACATTAGGTAAAAACTAAAGAAATCAGAACAAACTATGGACTTAATGAATCAATATTGGTTCAATAATTTTGACATATATCCCATAGATATGGGATATATGGAACTTCTCTGTACTATCTTTGCAGTTTTTCCATAAATCTTAAACTGTTATAAAATAAAAGGTTTAATGAAAAATTTTATTAACCATTACCACCTTTTATCAATTTTTTTATTTTCATGGTAAAATTGTTAAAATCATATGACCTTAACATTAAAAAGAATGTTTTCTGATGGTCAATCTCTTATACTTTAGTTTTAGCTCTATCACCCATTTATATATTTGGCAAATAACTTGATATTTATACTATTCCTATCCTTGGGAATGTTGTTTTATTTCCATTGGAAACAAAAAATTTAAATGATTTGTCTTACTTAAATTTTAGTTTTAAACTACAACACCCTCTCTCTGTCTCTCTCTCTCTGTCTCTCTCTCTCTCTCTCTCAATCTCATGTGTGTGATTGAAAGAAACATTTCTAGACTGTCGATTTGATGTGATGTTGGAGACCTGAAAATAGTAATTTTGAGTCCCTTTATCGAACAAAGCAATAACATTGATATAGCCCCCATCTTAAAATAAGATTGATTGTATAATAGTTTGATGAATAATTAAATCAGATTTTTAAAGTATGTTTTGAGAATAGTAGGACAAAAGTGCAATAAAATGACATTTAATACAGAAATTCCTGAAAAATAGTAACTATTGAGCTGAAGAACTTTGATATTATATATCACACTTTATTCGTTCCATGTTTATTTTATTAAATGCCATCCTGTAAATGACTATATTCCTCATTTGCAGATTAGGAAACATTTATCTCAGAAGAGATAAATGATTTGCCCAAAGTCACATGAGACAGAAATATAACTTGAAATCAAATTTGTAACTCAAAGTTCCTGATGTTTTTACACTATGCTCCATGTGTGAGCATACATTTCCATTAGTAAGCATTGTACGTAGCATCCTTTTAATACAGTAATGAGAGCTAGATCTTTAGAAAAGAAATGTATCCAAGCCTAGAACAGAGAAACAATCTGTTTAACTATTATTCTAAAATATTTATTTCTAACTATTTAAAAGCTGTAATGCTGTGATGGCAGTTAGGAATAAGTCGTCAGTTTTAAAATTCTGAAATTTCTGAACTGGTAAAGAGACTTAATATGAGAAATAATGAGAATAAATTTCAGGTTGAACATATGATGTATTAAAAATATTACATTTGGTTGTCATCATCAGTGCTTAATAGCATTCCTTTTCTCTGCTGATCTTAGAGCTTTTCTAATAGGAATAAAATTAATTCTTAAACTGGGAGCTATTATCAGAGCAGCACTTTGCTTTCCATAGTCTTTTAATTAGAGACAATGTCTTGAATATCACCTTGAATTTATGTGAGAAGATGTCACTTGGGCTGGAGAGGATTATACATGTCAGAGTAATAATTTTTAAAATACTTATAAAGAAATCAAAGTCTGGTATTTATCACTCTGTGCACTGTTGTGTATTGCAAGGATACTGTCAGTGTTGCATAGAGAATCTGAAACAAATTTTTGCTATCAGTTTTATTGATAAATATTTGCAAATGTAGCAAGTGAGGAATTACTAAAATTTTTACAAATTAAATACTCTTTTCTCAGGAGAACAAATACTTTATATTTGTCAGAAATTTAAAAACCAAAAGACTCAAATGTAATTGTTTGTGAAATATATTTCAAAAGTTAGAGTCATAAACTGTCAATGTATACAGATGAGCAAGGAAATTTTCTGAAAATATCTTTACAACCTTTCAAAGTAATTTACCAGTATATCAAGCTAAAAGTATTCCAAATACATGTTTGATAAAGTTCTACCTATAGGTATTTTCTATTTCTTTAATAAATTTTAGGTGGTTTTCAAAAGGGTTCTTATTTTTCTATTTTCCAATTGTATTGTACTTCCTTCCTTTTACATTTCTTCACCAAAGCATCTGATGATTGGTATTTTTTGCAAATGTAATTTGTCACAAGTACAATATGATTTATTTTTTCAGTATAAGTTAAAGGTGTATAAATTATGGATAAACTCAAAATTAAAATCAGGTATTATTTTAAATCAGCTTAATGGGATGAACATTTATTTTTGCCCCTAATAAATAAACATTATCTACCTATTTCTATAGTCCTTTTGCAAAATTAAACTTTATTTATCAGATAAGTAAACAGTACATATTTCATTCTGTAACTTAGAACCTAGGCAGGATTAAAGAATACTAATAAACACTCCATGCACCATGACCAAATATCAGAACTGCTCATTCTATGTACATAATTTAAGATTAAAAAAAAAAAAGACCTCATTATGGTCTTGACTTTTGCATTTCATAACTTCTATATCAAAATCATGTTTTGGTCTCGTTGTTCATATGTGCCCTGTAACACTGCCAGAGCATCTATACTACCTTTGGATAACATAATAACAATTAGCCAGAGTAAAGAGTGCCATCCCTACACTATTAGTGTGATTTATGTACAATATCAATCTCTGAATAAATCTGGCTCTCCAATTTGTTTATATATACATAATCTATACCTTCTACTTTTTTTTCCATTATAGATACTTCCGAAGTTAGGCACCATAGAAAGTGCATTAACCTTTTTCTGTATGCATTGGCAAATTCTAACAGTATAGGAAGATATCTTGGCAATCTACAACACAAAGTGTTCTTTTTAAAGTGCTAATTCTTCCCCAGGGAGGAATTCACTCACTAGGAAAAATCAAATTCTAAAACAAATATTGTGCTCTTGGAATTGTAGAATAGACTCCAGTTGAGGGTTTCTTTGTTTATTATAGCTCTGTAACTTAAACAGAAGGAATTATACCATACTTAAAAATTGGCAGAGTTGCAAATATACAGACACATTTCTAAATGAGAAACCCTCCGCACCTTCGAAAATGTGAGTTTAGCACAGAAATGCTCACATAACATGTTTACCAACAGCTGATGTGTAAATCTATTCCAGAATCATTCTCAACACAATTTCCTAATCAGGTTTTAAAAGGATATACCAACTTCAAAATCTGTATTCTGCAAATGCCCACATTAGAGATTAGGACTCTTTATAAGGGCCCTTATCTTTTACATTTGGTAAAATATTAAAGGTATTGTCAAACAGACAATTCATCTAATAGTCCAAAGTATCTTATAAAGATAACTTATGACTAGCAGGTCACCATCATATATAGTAACAAGAAGAATATAAAGTCTACATTTAAAAAGATCAATGCATGCCAGTATCAGAGTATATTACATATTTTCTAGTCATGTGCACCAATTTATTGTGCCTCAAACACAGAAACAAGTATAATACTACACCATATATGTGTATACATCATAGCAGCATAATAAACTCTGATCAAGAAAAAAATTAAATAATTTTGGAACAATAGAACTTTACAATAGAAGTGATGATTCTTTTAGGTTTTTCTTTACTCTCTAGGAAAAAATAAGACTTTTTGTAAACATCTTCATAACTATCTTTTTTCAACATATTACTGAAAACTGTTATTCAAATAGTAAATATCTAAATGACATGGATAAAATATATCCTAACACACTAACACTTTCAGAAAAAAACAGGCATTTGTTAAAAGAAATGATTATTATAAATATTTCTATCTTGCATTAACTACATTTTCATAAATAATGTATTTAAAAATGCTGAATATGGTAGGATAGTCAGCAACGCCAGTGTAAACAGAATTTTTGTTTTCTACTCTGCAATTTTTTTAAAATCCCATTTTGTCAAACAATGCAACAGTTAATGTATTTGCATAGGGAATAGATAATAGCCCTTTTAATCATGTCTCCTGAATTCTATATAAATTAGAAAATCATATTCACATAAAAAAATTCTTGAAATGTTTTAAGTTTATGGAAAAAGAAACTTACGATGCCAACCTTTCAAGTAAAATAAATTTAAAAAGAAAGCCCCAAACTAGTTCTTTTAAAAAATGTTTAATAAATTAAAAAATGAGAGGTAGTTAAAAAAATGATAAAGAAAACCTATAATTTTAATATCATCCTTAATATAAGGCCAGTGTTCTCAGTGGATATAAATCTTTTTAAAACTTTCATTTTAGGTTATTCAGTATTATATTCATTCAGCTTAAGATTAAAAAAATAGTCTCCAGGGGATATTAATATTCAAATGTAACACCTTGATATAAATATGACACTGATTATTATTATATTTTTTTTTGCACAACAGGATAATATTGTTTTCTAGAAGGTCAGAAGTACATGCCAACATCAGGCAAGTTTTTGTCTTAAAGGTTTAGTGTACTTATAAAAAATAATATGGTGGCCAGAAGATCTGAGCACTGTAAGTCTGCCTCTTAATTATAGATGAGAATAAATAGTTTGATTTTAACATCTTTAAAATAAGTCATTCTTAAGATAGTATGTGAAAACAGTTAAGGTCTGAAGTAGAGAATTAACTTCTTCATAACCCCTATAAAACTTCTATTGGTAAAAACTTAGCTTTTCACTGGATTTCACTTTTAAAGAAAATATGCCACAGGAGAGATGCCATTCATCAAAATGTTTTACAGTGCTACATGTAGGCATTCTTTTATTAAATCATTTTTATATTCTAAAACTAGGTTATCAACCTTATTATTATTATTAATTTTTTTTTTGCTGAAGTACATAACTTTACACAACCATTTTAGAACTGGAAAGCCAGTCTTTAATAAATTAATTATAGTATCAGACATCTGATATATACATAGATTCATTTTCTTCTATTACAATTAAAAACAATCACTCTTTGATTTGTCATTGAGATAGGATATCTTCAAATTGTTTTGTGCTTTTATTCTTCTTTTTTTTTTAACCATAGCAAACTCTTCTGTAATGAAAATGCCACCATTTTCACAGTCTGTAACCAGAGGAATCCTCCATTAGAATTGTCCAACAAACAGAGATAAATAGCTCCTTTTTCATGTACAGAAATATTGGCTTCAAAATTATTGTACTGAACACAGTATATAGCATATTGAATACCATTGTTACATTGTAAAAATTGCTTTTTGTCTTAGATTATATTAAAAAATGCAAACCAGGGCCAAATTTTTGGCAATTATTTCTATAAGACCATATTGCACAAAAGTCCTTAAATACAGATATAAGTTATGCTACTGGATTAAATATTACAACAACTATGTGGCAAATGAAGCAGTTTTACTTTGCACATGCAGTCTCTGGAGATACACGAGGAGACTGTTCAAAGGACTACAAATACAGTTTGCTTGCAAGTAGAATGAGTATTGAATAAAACAATTTGGCAACTCATTGTTTTGTGTGGTATTTTCTCCAAAGTTAATCATGGATAACCTTGATAAAAATGGAGACAAAAACCATAATGGTTGTATTTTCACAGTAGCCTGAGGAATGCTAAACTGTAGTTCTCCAGGAACTCAGTTTCTGATGTTATTTAACTACTTTTATTTCCCATCCCAGCCCTCCAAAATGATTCTTTTTAATGAAAATTAAGATTCAGAAGAAGAGCCGGCAGTACTTTCAACAAATGACTTATAAATTTGAGAGTTCAAAAACCTTGGAAAAGAATCTCTGTGCATTAAAGTATATATCTGAAGTTGAGCATCTTCATACATGTGAGGATTAGGATCCAACAGATTTCTATTGATCACCTCTCTAACTCGAGAATCAAGACTGACCTAAAAAGAAATGAAAGCAGATACATTAAATAATATTTTTCCAAAAGACTTCAGTTAAGTAACCGTAGGTTTGTGACATTTAGAGAAACCTCAAAGAGTAAATCCAACTACTGAAAATCTTGAGCTCATCTTTTCAAAACCTGGTGTACTTTTCTCTCCAACAGTTGAATTAAACAAACAGAAGACAACCAGTCTTGCAAAGCAGAAATTTAGTTCAAAGATATCTCAACTTAACTTGCATTTACCTTTTCTATGCATTCATTGAGGAGTGTTTTGACACTTTCTACCCATTGTTGAGGTACCAGAGAATTCCCGAGCCAGAATGTGAATTCACCATCTCCTATTCTGTGACTTCTGGAGTGACTGTCTTGTTAACAAGTTAAAAAAAATCTGGCAAAGAAGAATCCTCTGACAAAAATTAGCATGCATATCTAATGCTGATTCTCAATAGTTTCATATCCCAACAAGTCATACTGTGTCAAAAGTAGGAAACTAGGAATGTGGAGGGGCATAGTAAAGAAATACATAGAAAACATCCTTATACATCCAAATATCTCTGTACTAAAGACGAAGCAGAACAACTGCTTGGAATGGAATCTTTGAAAGGAGAAATATAAATAGGAATTCAGAATATTTATTAAAATTATCAGTACAGTCTTATTTGAAAAGTGTACAGAAATTGACTGGGTGTGGTGGCTCACGCCTGTAATCCTAGCACTCTGGGAGGCTGAGGCGGGCGGATCACTCAAGGTCAGGAGTTCGAAACCAGCCTGAGCAAGAGCAAGACCCCATCTCCACTATAAATAGAAAGAAATTAATTGGCCAACTAAA
>CAUYRT010043058.1:0-18214 GCA_963574885.1 Lepilemur ruficaudatus | reverse complement strand
GTTTGTCTTGCATACCCTTAGGCCTGTCAATGGGTCACAAAGGACTCCAAGAAGGGAGGGGGGCATGATGAGGCATGTCTGGCCTCCCTCCTCCTGGCCGACAATTTTAGGATATTCCTTTGGCCACGAGGGGGTCCATTCAGTCAGCCAGTGGGGGGGAGCCTTAAAATTTTATTTTGGTTCACAACTCCAACACGGGAATTTTGGGGAGCTGCAATTCAGTCTGTAACAGGAGCAAACTATTAAGTATCGCTTCCTGTATACCTGGCACTGTATACTAGGTGCTCTATTTCTATTACACTGGGTGCTTTATTTATATACTCATTTCTTTAAATCTCTCAAGGGCCCCATGAAATAGCTTCTGTTATTACTCAACGTTTTCCATGCAGCCTCTGAGGCTCAGAAAGGTTAAGTCACTTGCCCAACGTCACACAGCCAGTGAGGTCCGAACCAGAATTTAAACTCAGGATGTCTGGCTCAGTTTATCCAATTCTGAAATACATCTAGGGAACAGTGTGGGGTAGGGTTGCTTTATTATTGAAACCATGCCTTTTTGGGTGGGACCTGGCTCCACCCTTACTGGCTGTGTGACCTTAGGCAGATGACTTAACTTCTCTGAGCCTCAGTGTCCTCAGGCATAAAGGAGCTCACCTAAAGCCCAGGGTGTGGAGAGAATTAAATGAATCAATTGATTTAAAGGGCGTGTGACCGGCACCTAGTGAGCGCCCTATACATAGCAAGAGACGGGTGCAGTGGCGACCGCTGGTCAGCAGGGGCCGCTGCCGAGGCCTCTACTCCATCTGGGCGCCGCAGTGGGCGCATGCGCAGCGGAGCCTCCCTGCAGAGGTTTTTTTTTTTTTTTTTTTTTTTTTTTTCCTTATTTCCCCATCCTTTAACCCCAGCCTGTATTTACGACTCCATTAACCACAGCAGACCTGGCTGTCGCCTCTGCTAATCGTGGGTATGGGGATGACAGTGGGGAGAGCTCCTTCCCTGCCTACACCTGGCTCCATCTGTTCACCTGTGGGGTTGGACACCTGTCCATGAAGGGGGCCTTTCCCTACTCCCCTTAAACTCTCCCCCAGGTTCTGTAACTTACATTTCATTAGAATTTGTTATAAGCAATGCATTTCCTCGCGAGCAAATTCAACCCACCCTTTGAATGAAACCCTAGGCATTGCCTCTCTTAAATGACCCCACTTTGCAAGGAAGAAACGGCTGCGACCTGCCTCCTAGGGAACCGCCCCCCACAGTAGGCGCTAGGTGCATTTACACATTACGGAAAAATTATTATTAAGAATGAGAAACCGGATACCCATCTGCTCAGAAAGCGCGTCCTCCACATTGCGCATGCGCCTGCCTCGGCCAGGCCCAGAAAGCTAGTCACGAACTCAGCTGCAGGAGCCGCAGGTGCTGCTGACGTCTGCCCCTTGCCACGCCCTCTGCCACTTCGAGCCCCGCTCATTCAATAGGTATTTAATGGGCATCTTCCACCCGCCTGTCCCCCTGGGTTAAATGCGGATGGCAGGAGCAATCGCGGGTTAAATGAAAGCCGGCTGTGACAGCGCTTTACGAAGCGAAGTGTGCAAAGCATTTGCAGGGGGAGGGAGGAGGGTTCAGGTTTATTTCAGAGTCCAGGCTCGAATTTGCATCGCTTTTTGGGGACGCTCACCTCCCCCTCTCCCAGCCCAGGAAAAGCACTGCCGTTGCTCTCCTTTTTAGAGAGTGAGTTTTGGGAAAAATTTACCCAAGGGGGTGCAGAATGAACGCTGCTAGGAGAACATCATCCGTCTATGCAAGCAATACTGAGTGCCTACTACGTGCATGGAGCATGCAGCTGGGTTCTTTAGAAAGAAAAAAGATACTCGATGGAATATCAGTTCGTTTCCTCAAGCCAAAGGTCTGAAATACAGAAAACTGTTTCTTAGGGTCAGGTTAGGACACAAATGCTAAACAGTCTTCCTGCGCCTCCCCCTGGAGAGGACAGGAAATAGAAAATGAGATTGCGCAAGGAAAAACGCTTAGCCCGGTGCCGGAAACCAGGCAAACCAGCCCCTGAAATAAAATAACTGTTTTATTAATAGCAATGGTAGCTAATTAAAATAGCTAACGTGTATTGAGCATTGGGTGTCAGGCAATGTGCTAATCCCTGTACATGTGTTTAGTTCATCTTACTCTACCCCCTAAAAAAATCAGGGTGTACTGATTACCTCCCTCTTCCCGATTTACAAACGGAGAAACTGAGGCACAGAGAAACCCTAATGGATAGCGTGAGAGCACACAGTTTGATGAATCCGGGAAGGTGTTTTGTTCGCTGCTGTATACACACCATATGTAACAATGCCTGGTGCATAGTAGACGCTCAGTATATATCTGAGGGCTAAAAAAGGGATTAATACCTTTTTAATATATGTATTTTATTTTTAATCATTATGAGCACATAATGACTGATACCTGTTTTTTAAAAAAACTTTTTATGTGAGATGATAATAGGCAAGGAGTTGCAAAACAGTACATAGAGGTCGTGAGTACCCTTTCTCTCTGCTGCTCTCGGGGGGGGGGGGGGGTGTCACCTTACATAACAATGCCCAAACCGGGTAACTGACATTCGGAAGGGTCCAAAGGCTCTATTCACCTTGTAACATGATTTTAATAGAAGTCCTTGGCATTTTGCAAGCTAATACAGTTACTGTAATTATTGTTCTCAACTAAAATAAGGCTCTCCGTTTGGCGCACTTGAACAGTGCGCATCATTTGGGGACCACCACTGCCCCCGCGGAAGCGGACCCTGTAACGTATCGCAACCCGGACCGGCACCCAATGGGTTAACAGGGAGACGCTCCTCTGTGCGCCTGCGCGGAACGTCGCTTGGCCCCGCCCCCGCTACGTGGTCATATGATCCGCCCAACCGGCGTTCGCCTATAAAAGGCTGAGTGTTGACGTCAGCGTTCTCTTCCGCCGTCGTCGCCGCCATCCTCGGCGCGGCTCGCCTCACTTGGTTCTTCCCGGGAGAATCCACCGCCATCCGCCACCATGGTGAGTAGCCCTGTTCAGCTCGTGCCTCCGAATGGCGGCGGGGCCTCCGTGGGGCCGGCGCGGCCCAGCCTGGGACGCTGGGGCCGCTCGGATAGGGAGGGAGGAGACATGGCGGCGGCGGCGGAGGAGTCGGGGCTGCGGAAGCAGCCGCCGCCATGTCTGCGCGCCAGGCTCCTTGCCGAGCCCGGTCTTCGATTCCTGGGGCGCCGCCGCCTCGCGGGAGCCCGAGCCCGGCCGGCGCGGGGGTGGTAGCGAGGATGGGGGTGGGGTGCGATGATGTGGCAGCGGCTGTAATGGCGGGCACCGCGGTGGGAGCGGGGAGGCGCCTTACGTAACCCGCAGGCCACGAGTTGGAGGTAGACATGCTGCCAGAGGCTGTGGGCAGCGGGGAAATGGCAAAACAAAGGAAGCGACACGTAGAAAAGTCCCTTCTTACACCCCGAAAACGTCCGCCTGCTCTTGTGCAGCCTTGGCCTGGGCCGATGCCCTTCCTGTGGGCTTGTGCCCGGTGGCGTTGCTCGCACTCCCAGAGGGTAGGTGGCCTTTCCTGATCCCCCAGGCAGAGAGGTCACCTTGTGTTTGAAAGAGACTTGTTGGTTGAGGGAAGCCAGGGTGGCCCAGTGGCAACGTGGTAGGGGTTTTAGGGGAAGTTTCATTCGTTCCATATTTGATACCTGGTATTTCTCGATATCTTGCTTGGTCTCAAGGAAATTTGTTGTCGCTTCTGGAGACTTTTCAGCTCTTAGGGGGGTCAATTCGGAATGACAGCTGTAATCGGTGGTTCCTCGGAGATTGGGGGAGTGGTTTTCAAGGGGTGTCCCATGAGAAGACCGGGCAGGAGGTGTTGGGCGACAACATAGCACCAGCCCTTTCGTGGCCTTTGACCTGGGAGTTCAGTATCAACTGGGTGTTCCGTGCCAAGCCGAGTTCCTGGAATTCCAGGCTGATCTGAGCCACCCCCTCTCCCCCAGGTGAACTTCACGGTAGACCAGATCCGGGCCATCATGGACAAGAAGGCCAACATCCGGAACATGTCTGTCATCGCCCACGTGGACCACGGCAAGTCCACGCTGACAGACTCCCTGGTGTGCAAGGCGGGCATCATCGCCTCGGCCCGGGCCGGGGAGACTCGCTTCACTGACACCCGGAAGGACGAGCAGGAGCGTTGCATCACCATCAAGTCGACGTGAGCTGCCACAGTGCCCTCTGGACCTGGGTGGGGGCCGCTGGCCTGGCAGCTGGAGGCCATGGGGCCCGAGTGGGTGGGGCCGAACTGTGGGCACCCTCAGTGTTTTTCTGAAACTTTCCCATGAATCATGAGTTGTTCTCCAGCTGGTATCATAAACTAGGGGAGAGAATGAGGTTTATTATTAGACAGCGGGGGAGAGGCACAGGGCTGGGTGGGCATTGGGAGCTGGGGGTTTTTGAGGAGGACTCTTAACCCAGGGATTCTCCCTGTTTGGAGGACTGTGCCTCCTGCCCCAAGGGATGCTAGCTGACGTCTGGAGACTTGTGTTGTCGCTCCTGTGGGTGGAGGGTGTAGCTGGCATCTAGGGACTGCTAAAAAGCAGGTGTGTTGGCTCAGGATAGTCCCCTGTGACAGTTTTGTGTCTCGAAAGTGATATAGGGCAAGTGACTGTCACTGTTGTCTGTCATCAGCTGGTGATGTTGGGAGATTCTCACTCGTTAATCTCAGGTGGGGCTGGAGGAGAGAGGAAGAAAGAGCAAAATTGGTCTCTGGGGCATTTGCAGTTTTGTTTTGGTCACCTCACTGCTGCTTTGAGTCCAGGTGTGGGGACTCACGCAAAGCCAGAGGGAGGGCTCTGGGCACTGGTACCCCGAGTCCACATCCCTGGCAGAGGCAGAGGGTGGGTCGGCTCTCTCGTGTGGGAAGCCTGAAGTCTGACTCCGGATGAGTAATCCAGGAGGGGAGGGGACAGGGTGGAGAGCACCAAGCAGTGGCTCTGGCTGTTGATGGCATCACTGGCTCCCTTGGCAACACGGGCTGAGCCCAGGAATCTGGCAGATAGGACAGCAGAGGTCCAGGAGTGGCTCCAGCCTCCTGATTCCCCCCTTGCCTCCTCAGCGCCATCTCCCTGTTCTACGAACTTTCTGAGAATGACTTGAACTTCATCAAGCAGAGCAAGGACGGCTCTGGCTTCCTCATCAACCTCATTGACTCTCCCGGGCACGTGGACTTCTCCTCGGAGGTGACGGCCGCCCTCCGAGTCACCGACGGCGCTTTGGTGGTGGTGGACTGCGTGTCAGGTAAGCAGCAGGTCCCCCGAGGGAGGGCCTGGAACCTGCGCCATTGTATCTTCTGTATCTCTGGGTGATGGTCGCCCCGCCCCCTATTAGGTGTGTGCGTGCAGACGGAGACGGTGCTGCGGCAGGCCATCGCCGAGCGCATTAAGCCCGTGCTGATGATGAACAAGATGGACCGGGCCCTGCTTGAGCTGCAGCTGGAGCCCGAGGAACTCTACCAGACCTTCCAGCGCATCGTGGAGAATGTGAACGTCATCATCTCCACCTACGGGGAGGGCGAGAGCGGCCCCATGGGCAACATCATGGTATGTTTCTTCTCCTCCCGGCGAGGGTGCGCCCAGCAAGCTGAAGGGCTTTGACCTGGTCCGGGGAGCTGTCCTGGGGGGCTCAAGACCGGACGCATGCTCACCCCAGGAATGGTGGGGTGGCACGGAAAGGGCTGGGGTGTTTTCCATCTGACTGGATCTGGCCCTTGGGCTGGAGGCTCAGGGAGCGCTGCCTCCCACCTGCGTGCAGGGCTGGCCCCACGTGATGACTAACATTTCTTCACTTTGACCTGATGACTACTGAAGAAATCAAGTGTCTGAGGCCTGTGGGTCCCAGTGGGGTGGCAGCTGCAGGTCTGCCCGGGGCCCCACTCAGGCTGCTCACCTCTCTTGCTTTCTCAGATCGACCCTGTCCTAGGCACCGTGGGTTTCGGGTCTGGCCTGCATGGCTGGGCCTTCACCCTGAAGCAGTTTGCAGAGATGTATGTGGCCAAGTTTGCAGCCAAGGGCGAGGGCCAGCTTGGGCCAGCTGAGCGGGCCAGGAAAGTGGAGGACATGATGAAGAAGCTGTGGGGTGACCGGTGAGTCCCGCAGGGTGGCGGAGGGGGGGGGCGTAGGGGATCCGGGACACTCCAGTGGGGTGGGGATGGTGCTCATTATGGGATGCAGCTCAAGCTCACCAGACCCCTGGTGGAGTCCTGCCCAAGTTCGTGTCCTTGACCTGGGTTACTGCCACCCCTAACCTGGGTGGCTTGGGTCTTCTCTCTTTGCCAGGTACTTTGACCCAGCCAATGGCAAATTCAGCAAGTCAGCCACCAATGCCGATGGAAAGAAGCTGCCCCGGACGTTCTGCCAGCTCATCCTAGACCCCATCTTCAAGGTGAGGAGCTAGAGCCCAGTTGAGCCGCCCCTCATGGCAGGTGTCTCCTGGCTGGGCACTCTCGGTCTGTTGGTGGTGATGGGAGCATCCTGCTTGCATCTGGAGGCCCTGATAGGTCACCTGACCTGCTGTCAGCTCAGGGTCAGTGGCAGGAGAGCGAGCAGGCACTTGGAGGTTCAGGTTGCACCTGTGCAGGTTAACGTCAAGGTCCCTGCACTGTGCGTGGTGGGGAGAAGACATGTCTGCTAGGTGGAGGTTAGATACGAGGGGCAGGTAGGTCTTTGACCAGGAGTCTGTTAGAGTCTCGTAAGTTAGAGTTTTTCACTTGTAAATCAGGTTGACTCTTCTCTCTTTGAATAATTTATCCCGATGCTTTTTTGGATTTGCTCAGTGGGGTCACGCCCTTGGGGGTAAGTGGGTCAGGCTCTGTGCGGGGTGGCTGCTGTGCTGTACCTGTCCTTAAGGCACCGGAGCGGAAGCAGCTGCGGCTTCCTACCTCTTCCCACACGCGCTGTCTTGTCCCATGATCTCGGATTTAGGTGTTTGATGCGATCATGAATTTCAAGAAAGAGGAGACGGCAAAACTGATTGAAAAACTGGACATCAAGCTGGACAGTGAGGACAAGGACAAAGAGGGCAAACCCCTCCTGAAGGTGCGCAGGAGGGCCCTGCCCCATGCGGGAGGGAGCCCAGTCCTGTGGACTAAGTAGGTTTTCAGGTTGCCATTGTTATAGTCGTCAGCCCTGGTCCTGGGGGCTGAGGTCCCCAACTTGGGGGGATGGCTGTCAGCCTTTCTCCTTAGGGACCTGTGGTTCTGGATGCTTGGCCATTAAGGCGTCACAGCAGCCAGCTTTCTCTGTAACAGGTGTGGGCTGTGCCTTGACCCTCTTCTAGAAGGGGCCACGCTTTTTAGGAGAACATGGCTCCTGTTAGCTGTCTCAGGTCCCCAAGGAAGGAGGGGTGAGCGTGTGATAACCTTGGGGTGCCCCAAGCTCTTGTACAAGCCCTTCTCCCTCTGTCCCCAGGCTGTGATGCGCCGCTGGCTGCCCGCCGGGGACGCCCTGCTGCAGATGATCACCATTCACCTGCCCTCCCCGGTGACGGCCCAGAAGTACCGCTGTGAGCTGCTGTACGAGGGACCCCCAGACGACGAAGCTGCCATGGGTACGTGGGCAGTGGGTACCTGAGCTAGAGCATATGGCTCTGGGCAGAAGGCATTCGTCCAGTACAGGCTTCCAGAAGGACAAGCTGCAGGGCCGTAAAGCTGTCCCTGCTGGGACGTTTCTCTCCTCAGGCATTAAAAGCTGTGACCCCAAAGGCCCCCTTATGATGTATATTTCCAAAATGGTGCCAACCTCCGACAAAGGTCGGTTCTACGCCTTCGGACGTGTCTTCTCGGGACTGGTGTCCACCGGCCTGAAGGTCAGGATCATGGGGCCCAACTACACCCCGGGGAAGAAGGAGGACCTCTACCTGAAGCCCATCCAGAGGTGAGTGGTTGGGCAAAACCTGCACTGCTAATTCCGCTGCTCAGGAGGTGGCCGAGGAGGTGTGAAGTAGTGTCAGGCTCTTTCCAGCCTCCTTATTTTGTTAGCATGGCCCAGTGAGGATGAGGAAAGTCTCTGGGGACGTTAGGTGACCGCAGGAAGCAGGGGCTGCATGGTGAAGGCCAGCTCAGTGAGTTGCAATTGTCCTTGGACTCCAGGGCGGTGGCAACAGTCTTGTTCCATGCTCGGAGCGGGCAGTGACCCCAAAGGTGGACCTTTAATGGCAGTCCGCACCCAGCAGCCATGGGCTTGCTCCAGCTCCTCAGGAGCCTGACCTGTGCTGGGAGCAGGTGGGCGCCCACGTGCCTTTTGTCTGCTCTGTTCTGTGCACACTGGTGGTACCTGCAGGGGGTGTGGTATTGAAAGGGCCAGAATCCTGTGGAGTTAGTTATTTGGGTTGAGTATGGAGTGCAGTCAGGGCTTGAGGCCCAGACAGGGTTGTCATCCCTACTCCAGACAGGAGGGCCACCACCTCTGGAAAGGCCTTGTCTCCTGGGATCTGACCGGGCCCCTACTGCCAGCCCCCTGACACATGCCGCTGTCTGCAGAACGATCCTGATGATGGGCCGCTACGTGGAGCCCATCGAGGACGTGCCTTGTGGGAACATCGTGGGCCTGGTAGGTGTCGACCAGTTCCTGGTGAAGACGGGCACCATCACCACCTTTGAGCACGCCCACAACATGAGGGTGATGAAGTTCAGCGTCAGCCCTGTCGTCAGGGTCGCCGTGGAGGCCAAGAACCCAGCTGACCTGCCCAAGCTGGTGGAGGGGCTGAAGCGCCTGGCCAAGTCGGACCCCATGGTGCAGGTGGGCACTCGGACACGGACGCCACCTGCAGGGGGAGGGTTTGCTGTTCCCTGAGGTGTGGCCGCGTTGGTTGCCACGGGTTTTGAAATTTGAGTGACTCAAAAGTAGGGTCTCTAGTTTGTGGTGGGGGGTGTCCACGCCTGCCCTGGTAGAGCTGCTGCCCTTTAAGTGGTGATTTCCTGCCCAGGTAGCCACTGCCCACTTTTTTAGGCTACTGGGATTTCTGTAGGTTACTGCGGGCCGTGGATCTTAAAATTGTTAAGGGTTAGTTGTGCCAGGATTCAGCAGCAGGGCTGGTGGGGCCTCTTGCCGTCTTTGGTGGTCCTGGGTCTTGGGGGAGCTCAGCCAACCAAAGGGGACGTGGAGCCTGCATTCTGCCCTTCCATGAAGTTTGTATCCCCCACACTTTCCCTGGGCCTGGGGGTGCTACCTGTCAGTGCCCCGGGCTCACGCTTGGCCCTTGCAGTGCATCATTGAGGAGTCGGGCGAGCATATCATCGCGGGTGCCGGCGAGCTGCACCTGGAGATCTGCCTGAAGGACCTGGAGGAAGACCACGCCTGCATCCCCATCAAGGTGAGCCGCGGCGCTGTGCCCGCCCCTCGCAGAGCTGAGTCACTGGTGCTGACGGACGGCTCGGTGTCCACCCGGCCTCAGGCCACTGTGTGCTCTGGGCTCCTCCCAGGGCTGAGCTCAGCTACGCATAGGCCACAGCCAGCACCGGGCTGCATCATGGGCTTTTCTCTTGTTGTTTCTCCTGGGCTCTTCCGGATGCGGGAATGGGGGTCTGGTTGTGAGTTAGCCACATGGCGGCTTCCCTTACTCTCTTGTGCATAAGGAAACACGATCACGTGCGACAGGTTCAGGCTGGGCTTGCTTGCAAAACCTCACTTCCCAGCTGATGTTGCTTCTCTCCCAGTTCTGCTGGCAGCAGGTGGAGCTCATTGTAGCCCATGCCCTGTACTCACAGCAGGAGTAATAACTGTCCTATTCTGACTGAACGTACCACTGCCAGGCCGTGTCAACTCTGTCTCACTGGGAAAGCTTTGAGAATGCCTGTTTGTGAATGTGGTTTTTGCCTCCCTACCTCCAAGGCTGTGTGTGACCTTGCCGTTGTTTCTGCAGAAATCCGACCCGGTTGTCTCGTACCGTGAGACGGTCAGTGAGGAGTCCAACGTGCTCTGCCTCTCCAAGTCCCCCAACAAGCACAACCGGCTATATATGAAGGCGCGGCCCTTCCCCGATGGCCTGGCCGAGGACATCGACAAGGGCGAGGTGTCTGCCCGCCAGGAGCTGAAGCAGCGGGCCCGATACCTGGCCGAGAAGTATGAGTGGGACGTGGCTGAGGCCCGCAAGATCTGGTGCTTTGGGCCCGATGGCACTGGCCCCAACATCCTCACTGATATCACCAAGGGTGTGCAGTACCTCAATGAGATCAAGGACAGCGTGGTGGCTGGCTTCCAGTGGGCCACCAAGGAGGTGAGGGCTTAGCTCCTGGGAGCCAAGCTGGAGCCTCGGCCGAGGGGGCTGGGGATAGGCCCAGGAGGCAGATAACTGGGCGAGGACGTCACCTGTTTCCTGCCTCTGGAGAGGGGCTCGAAGTCCTGCCTCCTGGCGGGGGTTGAAGTGGGCAAGAGGAGATGCACCCAGTTTGCCTGGAGCCCAGACCTGGAGGGCTCGGCACAGAGAGGGAGCTGGCGTGCGTGCACTCGGTCCCTGATTGTGGCTCTGTCCTCCCTCGCAGGGAGCGCTGTGCGAGGAGAACATGCGGGGTGTGCGCTTCGATGTCCACGATGTGACGTTGCATGCCGATGCCATCCACCGTGGGGGCGGCCAGATCATCCCCACGGCGCGGCGCTGCCTGTACGCCAGCGTGCTGACCGCCCAGCCCCGCCTCATGGAGCCCATCTACCTGGTGGAGATCCAGGTGAGCAGCCCCTCCTGCTCCTGATCTCTGGTGTCGTGCCCTGCCTGGTGGCCGCTGCATGGCTTTTTCCCCCTTTCCCGGCAGTGTCCAGAACAAGTGGTTGGTGGCATCTACGGTGTCCTGAACAGGAAGCGGGGCCACGTCTTTGAGGAGTCCCAGGTGGCTGGCACCCCAATGTTTGTTGTCAAGGCCTACCTGCCCGTCAACGAGTCCTTTGGTAAGTGCCGGCCCAGTGTGGCTGTGGCCAAGCCAGAGGGAAGGAAACCTGGTTCTTGGGCACAGTAGGGTGTGTCCCCTGACCTGGGCCCCGTGGGAGCAGTCGATGGAGTCTGGGTCCTCTCCATGTGGGGGCAGCCCAGTCCCCAGCCCTGTGTAGACCAAGTCATTGAACATATAGGGGGATGTTCTGTTACCCAAAGGTGAGAAGGTTTTTGGGCATGCGTGTCAGGGCCTATGTTGGAAGAGAAGCTCGGCTGTAGCTCAGGTGGTCCTGGAAGGAGCTGGCGGAGCCATGGGAAGGACATAGAATGACCTTCGAATGAACAAGCCCGCGCTGAGGTGCAGGGCTCCAGGCTGGACCTCTGGCCTGAGGGGTGCTGTTGTCCCAACCGCCCTGTGCATGTGTGCTGTGAGGCCCAAGAGCTCTCCTGGGTTCCCAGCAGGACCTGTCTCTCCTGGGCAGCACAGTGAGCCTGTCCCTGCTCTGTCCCCACAGGCTTCACTGCCGACTTGAGGTCCAACACGGGCGGCCAGGCCTTCCCCCAGTGCGTGTTTGACCACTGGCAGATCCTGCCAGGAGACCCCTTCGACAGCACCAGCCGCCCCAGCCAGGTGGTGGCGGAGACCCGCAAGCGCAAAGGCCTGAAGGAAGGCATCCCAGCCCTGGACAACTTCCTGGACAAATTGTAGGCGGCCCTGGCTGCAGCGCCCGCCACCACGGGTGGGACGGGCACGGCACCCACACCCAGTTCGACCACAGCAGCACGTCCTTGCATTATCAGACGACACCTCAGACTGTCCCGACACAGTGACGCTCCACCTGAGAGGTTCCGGGGCCACTCCGTGCCATCGCTCAACCTTAACACTTGATGCCATTTCTTTCGATATTTATTTCCAGGTCACAGAGATGCCCTCTTTGCAGGGACTGATTTGGCTGGTGGGGGAGGGGGAGGCAGGGTGGGACACCCAAGTTTTTTTCCCATTTCTTCAGAGGGAAACTCAGATGTCCAAAAAATTTTCAAATGAACGCATTAAGAGGTTTATTTGGGTAAATGGCCCGTAGTGGCTTTTTCCTCCAAAAGGGCGGGGAAGGAACGAGCTGGTAGGTAATAACTGGAAGCAGGAAGTCCTGTGCGGTGTGATCATGAGCACGTCCAGATGTATTAGTGCCATTGGAATAATAAATTTGATATGGTGGTGACTTCATTCTGCATCATTCTTGTCGCCAGTTTGGTGCCGGGAAGCAGGGCTCTCGTGTCTTACCGCCAGGGCCATTGGTGCTGCACCACTGCCAAAGGTCACGTTGGCTTATAAGGGATGCTCAGATGCTTGAGACCTGGCCTTGCTTTGGGAGGGGACTGTCCAAGCCCGCTATTGCAGTGGTTAGGTGCTGCCCAGTGGAATTTCTTCTGCCCACTGGAACTTTGTAGGATGGTGGGGGTGCCACTGCCAAGGACATGAAATAGGAGCAGTGCCCCAAGGAACTGAAGTTTAAAATGTCATCTGATTACAGTGCACTCAGGTGGTCTGCTGGGGTTGGGGCTACTGGACGCTGCTGGCTTAGACTGTCCTCTGAATTGCTGATGTGCTCGTGTCTTATCCCACAATCAAAGCTTCCTGTGAGCCCATTTGTGGTGCTTTTGTTTTTTGGGAGACAGGATCTTGTTCTGTTCCCAGTGTAGAGTGCTGTGGTGTCAGCCTAGCCCACAGCAACCTCAAACTCCTGGGCTCAAGTGATCCTCCTGCCTCAGTCTCTGGGATAGTTGGGACTACAGTTGCCACCATGCCTGGCTAATTTTTCTGTTTTTGATAGAGACAGGGTCTCGCTCTTGATCGGGCTGCTCTAAAACTGGCCTCCCAGAGTAGCTGGGATTACAGGTGTGAGCCACCACACCCAGCCAGCCCATTTGTTTTGAAAACAGTGCCTAGGACATTGCAGGAGGCCAAATCTAGTTTTAATGCCAATAAGTAAAACTAAACATTCTTTTGTACAATTCTGGACTTACTCAGTCCTTACCTAAGGTTAAAATTTCAGTTTTGCTGTTTGTCTGTTTGTCCTCAGGTGTGGGCTGTGAAGTACTGATACAGGGTTCTTGGTGAGAGGGGATGCTCTAGCCATTCTACACTGCCCGGGATCATGCTTCAGCCAAGGCCCTACCCACACCTTACTAAAATAAATAGGAAACCAGACCTAAAAACAAGCTCACTTTTTTATTCCATTTACAGAGTACAAAAACGAGTGAAAGTAAAGTTACAATAGCGTTTAGTCTGTTTTTTTTTTTGAGACGGTATAGCTGTCACCAAGGCTAGAGTGCCAGTGGCATCATGGCTCCCAACTTTTAAGTCTTTTCCAAAGTTGAATTTACTTTTCAGAGAAACAGTAACTAATTCTATTGGTGAGTTAATCACATTGCACTGATTCAACTTTTATGTGACTATGGTAATGAGGGGGTGAAGGTTCATGTGATGTGGCAAAAGTCCACCGGCTTGGCCTTGGGCTTGGTTGCAGAGAGGCCAGTGGCTTATTGATCCAGCACGTCACTTAGGTGAGCATCTACTCTACCCATAATTGCAACTATGATTGGATCTATAAAGATTCCATTCAGGTGCAAAGTGGAGGGTCTTCCGGGTGTAGGTGCTGCCTTAGCTTTGAACTCGAGCAGGCGCAGGCACTAGGCAAGAATGGGCAACGCAATTTCCAGGCAGAAGGAACAGCTTGTGCAAAGACCTGGGGTAGGAATGAGATGTTTGAGGTCGGAAGGACAGAAAATGGGTTGAGATGGAGTAGATGGGGAAAAGTCTAGCAGGGGATGAAGTTAGGGCAGCCTGTGGCCAGAATACACAGGGTCTTGTGTCTGATGGCATCTGGGGTGGTTCAGCATTGACTTTGGGTTCAGATCTAACTGGGCATGAATTCCAGCTTTGCCCTTTCCTAGGTATGTGACCTTGGGCACTTTACTTAACCTCTCTGGGCCTCTCGTTTCTTCATCTGTAGAATGGGGAAAGTAGTAACATAGCTCCTAAGGGTGTTGATTAGTTCATACTGAGTCTCAATAAATGTTTGCTGTTATCAGCTATCAGCTAGCTTGAGACGAACAGGAGTCACAGCAGGATCCTGTGAATGGCAACGCGACCGACCTCCTCACTTATGATTTAAGTATTTAGAACGTGGGTAACATTTTACAAAGGAGGAAATTGCAGCACAGGGATTAAAGCCACCCCGAGGTCCAGCCCAGGAGCTGCCATGCGCCCTCAGCCACAGTCGGGCCATCAGTTCGCGCTTCTTGTGCTCAAGAATGGCAGGAGGTTCAGGATGCAGGACCCGAGCATCCCTCTCTGCAGCTTCAGCACCAGGGTCAGAGGAGAGGTGGGCGGGACGGTCCGGGGGCCGGAAGTCGGCCTTCCCTTCTGCTTGACTAGCGTCCATGACAGCCAATCAGATAGGGGAAGATGAGTTGGTCAGCCAATGGCGAGGCCGCATCCGGGTGCGGAGACCGGAATTTTGGTGGAGGGAGGGGCGTCGAGGTGTGGTACGAGCGGCGGACGCATCGACCAATGGGCGGTGGAGCCCGCCTCCCGGGGCGGGTGCTGGCAGACGCGGTGACGTCAACGCAGGCGCGTCGCGGCGGCCGAGAGGCGGCTGCGCCGGAGGAAGAGGCAACCGAGGCCAGCTTGGCGGTGGCGGGGCCAGCCCGGGACTTGGGGTCGCGGAGGGTACGGAGCAGGCTCGGGCCGTGGCAAGCGGGCTGGGTGGGGCCGGGGCGGCCCCTCGGCGGGCCCATGGAGGATGGGGTATTCAGTGGGGACAACTCCGGGGACCCCTTCGGATGACCGGGCCGGAGCGGGGGCTCTGCCGGGCCTGCGAGGGGCGTGGCGGCCTCGGGGGTGCTTGGGCAGGAGCGTGAGGGATGGGGAAGGCCTCGGGGGGTCCACGGAGGGAGTCAGTCACCGGGTCTGCCTTGGGGCTTGTGCGGAGGTTGAGGGCGGGGGCTGAAGGACGGTGGAGACTCAGATGCGGCCCTTTTCGGGGTCCCGTTTAGGGGTGGGGTGACTGCGGTTGGGGGATTTGGTACGTGGAGCGGGGAGCAAGAGGTTAACCTTTGCTAGGACAGTGAAGGTCAGCGGGCGGCAGAAGTGGGCTTGCAGGAGCCTGGGGAAGTCAGGATTGGAGGGAGGATGAGATGAGGGTTAGGGGGAGGTCGCGTCATTGATGAGGATCTTAAGAGACCCGTCCTGGTAAGGGGGGGATGTAGAGGGAGTGGAATGGGGCTGGGTGGCTTGGTGGCTCGGTGCCTGTAATCCTAGCACTCTGGGAGGCCAAGGCAGGAGGATCACTTGAGGCCGGGAGTTCAAGACTGGTCTGAGCAAGAGCGACACCCCATCTCTATAAAATATAAAAAATTAGCCGGGCATGGTGGTGTACACCTGTAGTCCCAGCTACTCAGGAGGCTGATGCAGGAGGATTGCTGGACTCCAGGAATTTGAGGCTGCTGTGAGCTATGGTGACACCACAACACTCTAGTCTGGGTGACAGAGTGATACCCAGTCTTCAAAAAATAAATAAAAATACAAGAAGGACATGGGCAGTTTTTGGGGAATCAATAGTTATGTGGCTGGAGGGAGTTACGGGGGCAAAGGTGGCCCAGTGGGGTTGATACTGACCTTCTGGGTGGTTATAGTGTCTGAAAGAGGTGACTCGTGAAAGGACCCAGCCCACTGAATGCAGTGCCTCTCCGAGGTTGGAGCTTCAGCGTGGAGTGACATGAGTCCTGTGTTGGGTGAGCAGATCTTTCCATTGACCTAGGAGGAAAGGCTCGTATCTCAGTTCCTGTTTTTCCATGTCTCCTCCAGGGTCCCGAGAACCTGTCCCCAGCCTGCAGTAACTGCACTTTCCCTGAGTGGAAGCTGCTGAAAGGCAGACTGGCCGCCATGTCCACATTCAGGCAGGAAGACGTGGAGGACCACTATGAGATGGGGGAAGAGCTGGGCAGGTGAGTAGTCCCCTCTGACCACGGGGCTCCTGGGGTTGGGGGGAGGGTTCCTGAGCAGTAACTCCCCCTTCCTGTCCTTTGTCCTTTTATCCCAAGAAGGAATGGGTCGCTGCTGTGTGCTGGTGGCACACATTTGGACTTTGGAGTCAGACAGCTCCAGCAGTGAATTCTTGCTGGCGTGTCCCTTGTGTGTTTCCTTTGGGGAGAAAAGCAATGGAGTAGTTATAGCACCTAACACAGCGCCTGGCGTGGGCAGGAGAGCTGTAGGTGCTGGCTAGTTTTGCTACTCAAAGGTTAGCTCTCTAATTGCTTTACATACCATATTAAAAAAAAAAATAAATTCTTTTGTTGGGAGACACTTGAGTCTCCCCAGCTCTTGCACACTTAAAGATGGGGGGACTTCTGCCTAGGCTTATACCCTGCCAATTGTTTAGCATTCTTAGGGAAGAAGGCCGAGGTTTCCCCCTCCAGCCGGGCAGCTGATTTCCTGCCCATCTGGGCCGAGTGGGGTCCCCCTGGACCCCTACACCCTGCACACCAGCCGGCCAGGCACCACTGGGCCTGGCCTTGTTTTGTGGAGCCTCAAACCTTATTTGGTGAGTTTGCTGCTGGACAGCCTTCGCGGAGCCACCTCATCCCGCCCCATGATGTCACCAGAAGGGAATGTAAATAACTGAGCCCTGCGTCAGGCCAGAGAGAGTGTCTCAGGCTCGTTTGGGATCCTGAAGTCCTTCCTTCAGGAATTTCCTGCGTTAGTGCAGTAAGAAGGCGCACCCCCTGTGCCACCCCCCCCGCCCCCCCAGAAATCTCATACTTCATTGTTGAAAACATGTATCGGGGACCTCCTGCTGGGGGGGGTAGTTTGGCAAAAGCCAGCAACATTTAACAGGGGCATTCCTTTTAACCCACTGATTTCACCTCTAGGAAGGAAATCAGCAGCAATACGTTCACACCCGGATAGAACGATTTAAGGAAAAGGGTAGTTGCTGTAGCAACATGTATATGAGCAGCAGATGGGCAACCTCGTAGGGGCCCCCCCAGGCCCCCACGTCTGCAGGTAGAACGTGATGCAGCTCTTAAAAGAACCGGGCAACTCCGTGTTGGCGCTGTTCGGTAGAAATATGAGGCAGACCGCAGAAGCGATTGGTTGAAATTTTCTAGTGGCATCATTTATTTTTTTCCTTTTTTCTAAATTGATGTATAATAATTGTATGTGTTTATGAGGTGCATCGTGGTGTTTCAGTATAACGTCAAGTGTTCAGATCAGGGCAATTAGCATATAGATCATCTTGAACGTTTGTCATTTTTTTCATGTTGGGAATGTTCAATGTCCTCCTTCTAGCTATTTGAAACTGTAATATATTGGTTTTTCCTTTTTTTTGAGACAGAGTCTCCACTCTGCTGCCCGGGCTAGAGTGCTGTGGCGTCAGCCTAGCTCACAGCAACCTCAAACTCCTGGGCTCAAGCGATCCTTCTGCCTTAGCCTCCCGAGTAGCTGGGACTATAGGCATGCGCCACCATGACCAGCTTATTTTTTCTATATATATTTTTAGTTGTCCAATTAATTTCTTTCTATTTTTAAGTAGAGACCAGGTCTTGCTCTTGCTCAGGCTGGTCTCGAACTCCTGACCTTAGCAATCCTCCTGCCTCAGCCTCCCGGAGTGCTAGGATTATAGGTGTGAGCCACCGTGCCCAGCCCATTGCCCAGTTTTTCATTGGATTGTTTTTTTGCTGTTGAGATGTTTGAGTTCCTTGTCTGTCCTGGGTGTTAATCCCGTTGGATGGGTAGTTTCCAGGTATTTTCGTTCATTCTGTAGGTTGCCCTTTCACTTTGTTGTTTCCTTTGCTGTGCAGAAACTTTTTAGTTTGCTGTAATCTCATTTGTTTTTGTTGCCTGTGCTTTTGAGGTCTTATTATTAAGTCTTTTCTCAGCTTAATGTCTGGGAAGCATATTTCCTTGTTTTCTTCTAGTAGTTTTATAGTTTTCTAGTCTTTGATCCATTTTGAGTTGATTTTTATATAGAGTGAGAGGCAGGAGTCTAGTTTCAACCTTCTGCATATGGATATCCAGTTTTCCCAGCACCGTCTTTTATTTTTATTTATTTATTATTTTTTTTGAGACAGAGTCTCACTCTGCTGCCCGGGCTAGAGTGAGTGCCGTGGCGTCAGCCTAGCTCACAGCAACCTCAAACTCCTGGGCTCAAGTGATCCTCCTGCCTCAGCCTCCCAAGTAGCTGAGACTACAGATGCCTCCACGCCTGGCTAGCTTTTTCTATTT
>CAUYRT010043056.1:0-21358 GCA_963574885.1 Lepilemur ruficaudatus | reverse complement strand
TGCAGCATGGAGGTCTGCAGTTTCAGTTGACCCTTTAAGATGGGTATTGGTCATTTGTGACCTTAAGGGTGTCTTGATTTGGGTTAGGTAGGAGAAGATAGATTTGTATCAGTAAGTGGTTGAAAAGCAAGAAAGCATTTTTGGGGCTTGTTGCCGAAGGTGTGAGTATTCTGCATTTTTCCATATTTCAGTTGTATCTTTCTTAGTATCAAACAAAGACTTTAAAATGTCATTTACTGAGAGCTCAATCAATTCCATCTGTAGTTCTCTAGGTGCCTTGGTGATATCAACTAGGTGAGGCTGAAATGCTAATTTGAGTCATGACTCTCAAAGTTAGTGAACCTTTCCTTGTGTTCTCTAATTAATAGGTCTATAACAGCTGCATATTCTTCAAATGATTCACATATATCATCCTGCTCATCAGTGACCTTTGCTAACTGGGGAAAATGTTCATCCAAAATTTCTTTTTGAAGAAGTGTTTTGAAAAAAGATAGCTTTTATGGACATGCTTAGATTTTTTGCCACATATCATATAGACTTAGTTTTACCTTGAAAAGAAATATTCAAGTCATTTTAATTTAACTTGATATCACACAGAAATGCTGCATTCCTATAGAAATCTTCTTTCAATAATTCACACTGCTGATTCTGTTCTTCATAAACTGTAACTATCTGTTCTTGTAGAGAGAACATTTTGGCAACCACCTGTCCCTGCAATAGCCAATGCACTTTAGAGTGATATGGCAAATCCACACTGAATACCTCATCCTTCAGCTTTAGCATATTACGAAACTGATGTTGTATTTGTACAAATACAGTTAACAATACTTATAACTTGTTACAAAGCGTCACTTAAAATAGTAGCTTTAGCACAGAGATTTTGCTGATGCAAGATACAATGAAAAGAAATGAGAGCATCTGGATCTGTTAATACTTTTTTTATCTGTGCAATAAACTCTTCGTGTTTTCCTGTCATGGAAGGTGCACTCTCTATACATACACACAGTAAATTTACCAAATTCAGTCCAACTTTATGACATTTATCTTGAAAATTGTTGAAGATATCTATTCCCCGTGTTCTGTTTGCAAGAGTACCCAAAGCAAGTAACTCTTCGTAGCAAAGAAAATCTGTTATGACTCAAATGAAGTATAAAACCTGTGCTGAGTCAACAGTATTAGTTGATTTATCCAAAGTGATTCAGTAATATATATTTTCCTTTTGAAGTATTGCTTGAAGTTGTTCTGTTAAGTTGAAGGCTAATTCATGCTGCCAATCAGTTACGGTTCTCCTTGAAAGAGGCAGTTGTTTGTAGTTTTAAATGTTGTCAGGGTCTAAGCATCCTACAACTTTGACAATGCATTTTTTTCACAATTTCTACATCACTGAATGGCTTCCCTTTCCCCCCGAGTATATAAACTACTCTATAAGTTGCTTCAGTGGCATTATTTCCAGGTCTTATTGCTGCTTGAAAGAATCATCTTTACTTTTGATTTTGATCTTTAATTTCTACAATACAACCTTTGATGCCTCTCCCTCTAATTTAAAATATTTGTGGTCCTTATGAGTGTTATAATGCTGATGAGCATTGAATTTCTTTAATGTTGATATTGCAGTACCACAAAGCAAGCAAATCATCTTGTCTTTAGCAGAAACAAGGTAATATTGCAATTTCCAATTCTCATTAAAATATCCCTTTTCTTCCTTCGTCATTCTCTTGGTCTTCTTTAACAATGGGCTGTTAAGCGGACAGAATTTAAAAATATTGTAGAGCTATGCAACTATTCACAAATTACACTTCAAACAGAAACACAGTGCACCATTGTCAAAAGCTGATAACAGACTGATGTCCTCAACCCCCATAAATTCTCGCCAACCAGCCTCATGTGGTAGTGGCTTTAGTCGGGGGGGGGCTGGTCAATCTAGGAGGATTATTTTGTTGAAACTTATTCTATGGTATTTTAAATACATTCATTAAAAAAATGAAGTAAAAATATAAAAAACAAAAATATATTAATAAAAATAAAAGTATTTGTTTTATAAAATTTGGATTCAGTCAAAAGGCCACACTTAAGGACCTAGAAGGCCACAGGTTCCCCACCCCTGAACTAAATAATACAATTGCATATTTAGTTTACAAGGCAAAACAAACCTATATTATATCATATATTAATTGTATAGAATTATAAGGCATTTAAAAACAGCATCAGAACCTCGTATCGATATGTTTGGAGAGGATGCAATCTTTTATTATCTGCAGTTCAAAAAGCTTTTTTAGTAGCCAGGAACCTGGAAAAACACATTCTGGAAGTGATAATGTTCACAAGGTGGAGCACATCTATTCTATTTCAGTTTGTAGGCCTGTGTTAAAGTATGCATAGTAAAATCCTATTAACTTTGCTTAGAAAGAAGGCTAATCTGAACTAGAAAAATGTATAAATTTATTTTTTGTGTTTGTTATAGTAACTTGAACTGATGTTACCTTGAAGATGTCCTTAGTGGACCTTCTTCTGAATTTGTAATCATTATAAGTATTGTTTGCAGTAAAAAATTCTATTATTTTTAAAAGTTCTTAGGAAAATATTGTTGTCCTAAACTTAAACAATTCAGAGATCTCTGTAAACTCTAAGAAATAAGAATTATCTAAGCCAGTGATTCTCAAACATGAACATGTATCGAAATCCCCTGAAGGGCTTATTAAAACACAGATTGCTGGGCCCTATCCCTGAGTTTCTGATTCAGTAGGTCTGGGGTGGGGCCTGAGAATGCACATTTCTAGCAAGATCCCAGGTGCTGTTGCTGCTGCTGTTCCAGGAACCACACTTTGAGAACCACTGACCTAAGCAAAGATGACCTTAAATTTAGCTCCTAACCAAATTGTGACAAATTTTAAATTGGTAAGCTCTAAATTGAAGTAGCTTAACTGTACAGAAATTTAGTATGGTATACAATTTTCTTCTTGAGCTTTCTTTTTAAAACAGTAAAGTTTGTTTTTTGTTTTATTTTGACTAATCAATTTCTCTAACACCTCCAAATTCATACTTACTGTGCTTATAGATTTGAGTTTCACTAACTGTTGGTCAATTTTCTCAAAGTATAGTCTAAGAGCATCTGTGAGGTCAAAAGTACTTTCATAGTAATATTAAGACATTATTGACTTTCATACTCCCATTATTTTTTTTTCTTTATTACTCTTATTCTTTCACAAGAGTACAGCAGAGTTTTCCAGAAGGTATGTGACATGATAATGTAAATTGCTCTCATGGCTGATGGAATGTGTGAAGCAACTATGAAAATCCAGTTATCTTCAATTAAGCCAGCATTAAAAATATTTGCAAAAATGTTTTCATTAATTTTTTGTTTTAGAAAGTGTGATGGTTGTTTTATTTAAAAAATTGTTCTTTATGTTTATACATAATGGATGTATTATTTAAATGAATTAGTAAACAGGTATTTTAAAATAGTCTCCATTTTAATTCCTAATATAATAAATATCGATAGCTATAACCCACATAAAAGAAAGATTTGGGGTGTCTAATAATTTTTTAAGAGTATAAAGGGGTCCTGAGATGAAAAAGTTTGAGAACTACCACCCAAGGTTTTTAAGAGTGCTATTTTATTCAGCATTTTACTTAAAAGGGTATTCTAGTTCTTCATCTTTATTGTGACAAATCTAAATTGTGTACATGTAGGATACAAAGATGATAAATTCTAACCTGTTCCTGAATTGTCCACCTTGTGAAGAAGAAGGTCTGAATCCCCCAGATGTGAAAAGAACTTCTCAGCTGGCCTCCAAAATGCACAGTCTTCTGGCTCTGATGGTAGGACTTTTCACGTGCCAGGTAATAAAAAAAAATTAGATTTTTTAGTAGGGGAGGAAAAAATATTGGGATTGGACTAAAAAAAGTGATGCAATAAAAGTGACAATTAAGTTGTGGAAGACAAAAAATGGAAGACAAAAATACAGACCCCTAAACCAACCAATCAGCCCTTATTTTCACCTACTTCTTTCTGTTTATGTTTCTTGAACACCTAATTCCCACAAGTTTAAGATAAAATGTAATAAGATAAACAATAAAGGCATCAAGTGAACTCCTTCATTTAGTGCTTCTCAAATTTCAGGAATGCTCTCTCAGAGAAATAGTCTTGTACTTGTATTATTGTTTGTTCAGGTTAATGAGCTCTTAGCCCAATCTAAGATAGAGCTTGGGGTGGGGACGGAGGGAGGGCAGTATGGAGCTGTGTACATTAGTAGAATGAAAAGTGAAGTCAGTGTCAGTTTAAATCCTGGCTTCATCACTTCCTGGCTGTGTGACTTGGTCAAGTAATCTAACCTTTTTCCACTTTAGTTTCCTCATCTTTAAGATGGGAAGATGATGCTGCTGTCCAGGGAGCTTACAAGCACATTTAATGAAGAGAACATATTAAAGGACATACACTTGATAGGTTCTCAAACTAGCTAGCCCTCTTTCTTCCTTTTCCTCCTATTTTTGTACTTTTTTTTTTTATCTTAAGTGCACTTATCTGAGCCATGATTAGGGGGCAAGGGTTTGCAATGTTCTTGATCCAATACAAATGCTGTTTCTATTTTATCTTAGCTAAAATTTGTTGAACATTAGCATTTACTGAATGCTAGAAACTGGGCTAAGCATTTTATGCAGAGATCACAAAATGGTAGCCCACAGACTATGTCCACCTGCTGTTTTGTTTTGTAATACCTGAATTTGAATGTGGCACAGATTCTTCTTTGCTACAAACTTTTCCACCCCACCTTGCCCCATCAAGCATTTCCGTGTTCACCGTATTTGCTTGGATTTCTCCCATCTCCCTGGTGGCTACTGTTCTTTCACAGTCTTACTCACTGCCTACTGCTTTTCTACCAGACCTCTCAGTGATAGATTGTGTCATGAGCCTTCTTAGTAGATCTCATCCCACCCCAAACAAGTATTATCTGTTTGCCTATTCTGTATAAGTAACCCTCCCACTGGAACATAAGGCTTTAAGATCAGAAACTTGGTATGTAAGTAGGCATATTAGGTTTGCCTGATACCTAATACAGGGTTAAACTTGTAACAGACACTCAGCAAGTATTTACTGACTTCCTGACCTATACTGGGAGGCATTTAAGTTTACTGTCCTGATTTTCATGGATTAGCTCATTTAATACTTAAACCATTCTTTATATTATTAGGCTTTTTTTTAAGGTGGAGAAACAAACCAAGGATTAGAATAGTTGAGTCTCTTGTCCAAGGTCTCACATATGGTTAAGTCACACAACTTAGAAACCCATGCACTTTTGGCCCCTAGGTTATATTGGGACAAGTACCTTTATTCAGGGTAACTTTGAAATATCTAGAGTTTCAGTATTGTTGAGGATATCTGATTGCTCTGGTGTTAGATATAGAAATTTGTTTAAAATTTGGATTTGTAAACTGACTAGACTGAAGGGGGCATGTATGTATGAATATGTAAGCATGCATAGTTATTATAGATGAGTATTAACTTTCCAGAAACTATACTAGTCTGTCCCAATAACAACTTATGTACTGATGTGATTTAATGGTCTTTGATACTAACCCTTTATTAGATGTCTTCTGATGAGTAATTGAAGAATGAAGTTCAATATGATTTTACCTCCTTTGGTTTGGTCACTTGGAAGGGAGATTTGTTTCATTTATGTTTTTGCTTCTTCCTTTTAGCTTTACTAAAAACCTTTTAATATAGTTTCTCAAACCATTACCCTTAGGACATCACCAATCCGGATGCTGAACATTTAAAAGAGGGTGAGAAAGTTAGTGATACAATGCTGCAAAAATTGAGGAGCTTTCATCTTAAAATGAAAATTTTACATAAAGAGGTACTATATTTATTTTCATCTAAAAATTATATTATTTTTAGTGAAAAAAATAAAGGATAGTGAAGTGGTAACTCCTAAAGCTTGGATTTTTTTTTAAGAATTATTTTTGGGGACCAGATTAGTTTTACTATGCCCCTCACTAAGGAAATATAATGTTCAACATTTGACTTGTTTTACAACTTAAGTCTGTATTGGAAAATCTCATTAAGAAAAGAAAATTGGCATGATTATTTTTTCAATTTTGCATGGTACTACTGATTTTTGAAGAATAGTTTACTTTGACATTCTTACAAACTTCATCACTTGGGCAATGAAAACACTGAAAACCGTTTTATTTCTCAGGTGGGAGAAGGGTAAGGCAGAGATTCCTGGAATTTCTTTATTTACTCTTTTCTTGGGTTGGTGGTATAGAGATTGAAGGGTAAAATGAAAACCTGGGATCTTGGATTATAACAAATTCGGTTCTGTACCACTTCACTGAACGGACATGTTGGAGGTGTCCTGGGGAGTCTCTCTGCCTCTTAGCTAACCTGAAGAAGAAAGGACCAAGGCATAAATACAGCCATGCAGAGAAACTACTGGCCTCCGCTTCTGTAATCAGCCATCAAAAAATAAGCCCAATTGAGTATGTTATTACACAAAAATACAATTTCAGATATTTATGTTCTTTTGGTAAATTTTGGTTTAGTTACTGAAATATTGGCAGATGATATGATGTCTGCAGTTTGATTCTGTGAAGGGGGGTGGAGGGGGGAGGGCAGTGTTTGGGGATATAAATGGTATTGGCTATTAGCTGTTAGTTATCAAAGCTGAATGATAGTTCCATGAGGTTTCATTAATGTTTTTCTCTATTTATTTTAAACATTGGATAATTTGCATAATAAAGAATAGAACATTTGTGCAGCACACTTTATCTCACTAAGACTTGGAGAAATTTGAATATTGAATATTAAGATTATTCCTATACTGAAGGAACAAATGAACAAATAAGAAATGATTATAAATTGCTTCCAGACAAATTTGGCTATGTCTTTCCTTTAAAGAAGAATTTTAATAGCCTGACTGTAATAACAATTGTATGTTAGGTTAAGTTCCTTGGAGGCATGTAGACCACTCCCAGGTTTGATGATTAGCTGAAGGATTGAATAGTCCTCACAGCGATGATTTATGACAGCAAAAGGATACAAAGCAAAGTCAGCCAAGGGAAAGACACTTGGGGCATAGTCCAGAGGAAACAAGACTCAAGCTTCCAAGAATGTTTGTGGAGTCAAGCAGGATGCATTCATTCCCCCAGCAATGAGTTGCCACTATAGGTGTTAAGTGTTATTTACCACTGAGGCTTGCTAGAGACCCAGTGCCCAGAGTTTTTATTAGGAGCTGTTCACATGGTCACCCTCTGCCTAGCACGTACTATAAAGTTCCAGACCCCTGGAAGGAAAGCAGATGACTAGCTTAAACCATGTGCTTTGGACAAACAGGTTAGGCACAATGAACCATTCATATCAGGGAATGAGGGAAATCCTCCTGCAATCCAATTTCCAGATGCCAGTCAAGCAGCAGCGTTGCTGGGAGGCCTTTCTTAGCCTAGCTAGTCTTAGGCCTGCCATGTGAACTCTTTTCCTCACAAAAGCTGTAAAAACATTTTATCTTTTGGATACCAGAGATTGAACTGTGTGTGGTTTGATGATTTTATTATAAATGTTATAGAATGTAGTTTTATTTCCTCTCCTTCTCTGAAATATAAAATTCTTTTTTTCCTAGCTACTGAAACATAAAGACAGAATAAAAATCCTTAGAGAGTTAATTGCTAATGAAAACGCATTTCAAGATCACGTTATTGAGGTAACATTTACTACATACTTTAACATAAAAAAATACAATTTCAGATATTTATGTTTTTTGGGTAAATTTGTTGAAGTCCTTTTGGCTTTAAGTTCTATACTTCTATAATTCCAGCCACCAATAATCTCTTTGATTTTTAAACTAATAAAGTACTTATTGTCAAGTGTTCCAAAAGTGTAAAAGTATTGAAAGTGAGCACAAATATATTTAATCTCAGGTCCCAGATTTTGATTCAGATGAAGCCGAGAATGTCAGAAATGTACCTGTCTTATTGGGAGTCAAACTGGACAAGTACCACAACCTAAATGAGCAGCTTGATTTCTTGGTAAGGAAGACCTTTTATTGCCTTGCTGTCATTTTCATACACAACATCATTTTATTAACAAGTTTAAGAAATTATCAACCTTCAAAAAATTTTCTTATTAAAATAGTCACACATTGGCATGACAGAAGTATTATTCACCCACAAAAATACAAAATGGAAGTTTACATTTTTGGGTTTTGAAATTTTAAATATTGTTCCACCTGGTTTCTGTTTAGACTAATCAGATTTATTTCTTTCAAAATGCAGCAATAAAAAAATATGTGCTGTTTTTCCTAGTGGCTGAAGCACATTTATATTGTTGCATATACTACCATGATAGCTTTGTACAACAACCATGATTAAGGGATGCTCTGGGAATCAGCATTCATAGTTTGCTTTAGATGGCATGTATACATAAAGGTGGATAAAACAGGAAAAATATATTCGAAGAAAATGAAAGTATGGTCTTGCTATCTAGAGGGTTATAGAGCAATTTAACATTTCACTAGAATGAAAAATAACTAATGAAAAATAACTAATTTTTTGGTAGCAGTTAGAGAAGTGTACCATCAGAGTTCTAAATTATTAAAGAGCAGCATTCTATACTAAATTCATTACATACCCATTCACTTTTAAGAGAAAAGAAAAAATCCAATGATGTGAAGGTTCAAAGGGATTTTTTTTCCTAATTTATTAATTTTTTGCCATTCAATACGTAATTATTGACTTCTCACAAAAGGTTGAACAATGCTAGTCACTATGGTGATAGAAAGCTAAATAAAACATAAGCCCTGCTACTAAGAAATCTAGGAAAGAAGATAAAATACATTAATAACCCCTTACAAGGAGAAAGTTTTTAGAAAATGATACAGTGACTAGCATCTAACAGAGTAGATAGTTGTCAAAGGACTGGAGTTCAGAGGAGGAAGAGATGACTTCTAAGTGGGAGAACCACAGAAGAAGGCTTTGTAAAAGAGATGGTAGTTGGTCCTTGAAGAACAGTAAAACTTGGGCATAGGGAGATGAGAGGAGAGCACTTAGTACATTCTGTCATTCATTAGTAGTATCTGTGCTCCAGGCCCTGGTGATACAGAGATGCCAAGAGTGAACCTTAGTCTTCACAGCAATGGGAGCTGCAATGGGAACAAGGTCACAAATGACAGAGTGTCAGACACACCACATGACCTTTAAAACATGCCGCAGGATTTGCTGCACAAAACCAATCTCAGAGAAACCAAATAACTGATGAGGGAGAGTTCTTCACTGAGGAATGTAAGCTATTAAAAGCAGAAGAATAACAAATGAGACATAGCATGGGAGAGTAAAAATAAAAGTAAATAATAATAAAAAAGAAAAAAAGCAGAAGAAATGATACATCTGGAAAATTATATTTGTATCCATGAATAAAATAAGGAATGTAAGCAGTTATCATAATGGCTACTGAAATCTTCAGGTTCAAGACTGATAAGGAGCTTTTAATGAATGTGTCAGACTGACAAAGACCTGAATCTTCTGGTCAATGCCAAACCCTCTAAAGGTGAGGCAGGCGGACCTGTGCCCCCTGACATGGTGCAGAGGAAGCCCACGACACCATCTACAACGCAACACATTCTTGCCGAAGTTGGCTGCTAGACCTATCTACTGGTGAACAGGAACTACAGTGGGCAAAGAAACGTATTAGATGACACCGTGACGACAAATCCAGAATGTGGGGAATACTAATAAATAAATAATTGACATGAGAAAAGACGGAGAAGGGAATAACTGTTATAGACTAAAAGATACTAGAGACTTAAAGGGCAAATCAACCAAATGCAGTGTGTGAAAACCAACAAAACATCTATGAAAATATATTTGTGAGATAATAGTGGAAAATTGAACTCAGTCTGCCTATTACACAATATTAAGAAATATTGTTAATTTTAATAGATGTGACAGTGGTATCATTGTGTTTTTAAAAGCCTTTATCAGTGATACATACTAAAAAGTATTTATGAATAAATTAATATGATGACAAAGTTTGCTTTAAAATACTCCAGGAAAACAAAAAGGTGACAGAGTAGGGTTGGAGAGAGATAAAACAATAATGGAAAACTGTTGATAATTGTTGAAATTAAGTGATGGGTACATGGAGGTTCATTATATTATTCTTTCTACTTCCATATGTGTGAAATTTTCCAAAATAAAAAGGGGATTTTTTTGTTCTGTTTTTTTTTTTTTCCCGAAATGCAGAGTGTGGTCCAGAAGGCTCACTCTTCATTCTCTAAGGAACTCTGAGCCTGCAGGACTTGGTCTGCTGGAATTCAGTATGATGGCTCACCCCTGTCCCAGGGCATTGTTGTGTGCTTCTCTTTTGGTCCTTCTGACCGCTATCATTGGTTCTTCCTCACAATTCCAATCCTGCTGTCTGCTACATTAACCTCCTGACCTCCTCCATCCTGAGACAGGGTCCCTGACAGAAGCTTTGCCTTCTGACTGGCTCTAACACCCTGGACTTTCAAGTGCAAAATGTCTCTTCATCCTAGAAGACCTTGATAAGGTCTACCAAATTCAGGAATTTGGTCAGAGAGAACAAGGCAAGAATCCAGTTAACAGTACTGATGTTCAGGGTTCAAGTTGGGCTTACAGTAAGTTCCTGCTAGATCCCAACTTTGGTAAAATAAGAACCTTTTTATAAAAATAAGGTATTTTCTAACCAGTATCATATAATAGTTAAATTTTAAAACCAAATGCTATCCTAAAACATGCTGCCTCAGTATGGCAATTCATATATTACATAAAACATGTACCTAATTTATTGTTTTGGTAGCATTTAAAATTAGCAGTATGTTTTTAAAAAAAAGAAAATACTTAGAAAGCAGCAAATTCTTTTCATTTTCATATTCATTTCCCATAGTCACAAGAATAGGAAAAGAACAGATGTTAGGCAAAGTAGGAGATTACTGCTCTAGGAAAAATTTTCTAAGTGAACCAAAAGAAAACAAGACCTGGTATCTCATAGTCTGCCTGAACTATGAAAAATACCTATCAGTTCCTTGATTTGGCACAGTGTTACCTTGATTATACTTTACAGTGTGTGGGCCTCTTTGCAGCAACTGACCTCTTTGAGGAAAAGTCTCAGGTCACTAGAACTTGGGTCACACAGGTAGAAGGACTGTCTGGCCATGTGGAATCTTAGTTCCTCAGTTTCCACAGGAAGATGTCAACCTTACCATCTGTTTTCTTATCCTCTCAAGCATCCTGGGCATTTTACAGTAGTCCTTCTGATACTCTGACCTTATTCTTTAGCTTCCTAGTTCTGTTTTCTCTGAGTCCTATTCTAAAGCAAGTACAAGAAACAGTATTTTTATGACAGACCCTCATCAGAGGATATCATATCACTCTATTTGCTGACCAACTCTTTGCAAAAGATTATTTAAGAGGTCTTGTATTTCTGAAGGATTATCTATGCAGTTCTTTTTTTCCTCTAGTAGTAATCCTCAATAAAAAAATACATTTTACATGTTGGTCAAATATGCATATGCACACACACAGCTGAAACATTGGGTTTTTAAATTCTATTTTGTTCTCTTCCATTTTATCTTTTATGTTAGTCATAAATTCATTTCATTACTTAATAGAGACACAAACTGAGTCATGTTTATTATCTGAAAGCTGCTGCTTGGAACTTACTATCTTGGCCCTCACAGAATGCTTTTACTGAGTTGTGCTTTTGTGTTATGCCCTTAACAATCTTAAAAAACATCTTATTTGCTACAGAGAGATTGTTTTTTCACTTAGTGCCACTTGGATGAGAACTTCTTTGAGACCTCAGGCCTACTAGGATAAGCTTCTCTTTAGAAACAGGTATCTTTTCATCACATGAATAATGACAACCATGTAACTGACCAGATTTTTATTTTGTTTTAGCTACCAGGAAGTTTATTACCTAAAATATATGGCATTCTAGGATAGGTCTTGTCTTCAGATCTGCATGTGGTTCTTTACCTGCTCTGTATATTCTTGTTTAATTTTTTTGTTTTGTTTTGTTTTTTGGGAAAGGGTCTTGAATACCCTGGCTTTGCCATACATGAAGGCCACTTGCATCTCAAGTTATGGAGGGCTTCAGTGATCCTCTTCAGTGTGGTAGCAGGATAATGGCACCTCAGAGATGTCCACAGCCTAGTTTCCAGGACATGGCAGAAGGGACTTTATATCCCTTAATAAAGTAAGGAATATAGGCAATTATGACAAAAAGGACTTTGCAGATATGATTAAATCAAGGACATTGAGATATGGAGGTAGATTATAGTGGATTATCAGGGTAGGTCCAGTCTAATCACACGAGTCCTTAAAAGCAGGGAGAACCATGTCAAAGGAAGATTTTACTACTGAGGAATATTCAGAGCTACAACATTTGCTGGCTTTGAAGATAAAGGAAGAGGACCTATGCTAAGGAATGCAGGCAGCCTTTAGATGCTGGAAAAGTTTCCCATAAAGCCTCTAGAAAGGAACACAGCCTTGTTGATACTTGGACTTTAGTCCAATGAGACCTGTACCAGACTTTTAACCTACAGAACTGTAAGATAGTAACTTTGTGCTGTGTTAAGCCACTAAATTTGTGGTAATCTATTACAGCAACGACAGAAAACTAATACAAGACATGTTGACCTCAAATTTCTTTGGTGATTTGAATTTCAGTGCCTCATGATGTACTGAGGCAAGTTAATAATATTATTAACTTGTAACTGTGTCCACAAATCCAGAATACAGAGGGGACTACAGAGGAGACCCAATCCAGGAATTTTTTCTCTGGAGGGCTTCATGACTGAGCAGTCCCACCTTGACTGAGTGGACGTTATCCAACACCAACAGCCTGCTGCCTGATTTGGCCTTGCCCGTGGAGCCTACATCCTCAAGGTGATTGGAGTGGCCCACCACAACTCCTGTGGTTCTGCATCTGCACCATGTGCTCCAGTACACATGTGCAGGCCACACAGGAAAGGAGGTGCTGAGGAGGTGGGAGAACTCACCTCTGCACCCGCTGCCAGCCTTCAAGCACCTGGGGTGGGGAGTCTTGTTAGATTTTATATCTTATCTCCACTTATGCATGGGCTGTGATGCTATTTTAAGAAATATTTATTTTAAATATTTTGAATGAAATGGTACAAAAAATAACAAGCGCCCATGTACCACTCAGGTTAAGAAATAAAACATGAATATAATTGAAGACCCCTGTGTGCCCCCTCCAATTGCATTCTTCCCCCACCCCTCCAGTGGTAGCTGTTATCCTGAACTTGGCATTTACCTTTACCATGCATTACTTCATATCCTGCATACATACCTATCTTTAAACAATGTATAATATTGTTTTATATGTCTTTCTCCTTATGTAAATGCTATAGTAACTTGCATATCTTTTTGTAATGTTTTATTTTGCTCAACTTTGTAAGATTCTTCCTTGTAATAGGTATAGTTCTAATTTATGCATTTGCACTCCTTTATGATACTTTAATATGTGAATAAATCACAGACCCATGCTAGAACATTTCAGACACATCCAGTCTTTGTCCACATGCTGTTACAGAATTGAAATCAAAGTATACATATACTCTTAAATTTTGTTTTTATTAATATATCACATGTTTTTACTCATTACTGTATAATCCTTGTAGATTATATATAATTCTTAATGGTTGCATAATATTCCAGACAGTAGACATACAAGAATTTTTTTTTAACCATTCTCTTGTTGGATATTTAGGTTCTTTTCCACTTTTATCTAGAGATATTTTTCCTTTGTAGGTTATTTCCTTAGAATAAATTACAGGAGTAGAATTACTGCTTTTAAAGGTATAAATATGCCTATAAATCTTTATGTGCAAATCAAGTAAATTTTCAAAAGAGTTGAACTTTTACCTTGCAGATATCAGTGTGTCAGTAGTACTATTTCACCAAACCTTACCAGAATTAAATATTATAACTTTAATTTTTTCTAAACAAATTATAAAACTGTTTTAATTTGTACTTCTATGAGATGGAATATTTTTCAATATGTTGCTTTACTAATCGTATCTGTGGGAAAGTCTTACCTGCAGATTTTGCTACATGCAGATATTAACAGTTCTTATTTAACATAAATTTTAACACATGCATTATATTTTCAAAGAATAAGAATTGTTATAGAAACTGGGCACAGTGGCTCACACCTGTAATCCCGGAGACTCGGTAGGCTGAGGCCGGAGGGTTACTTGAGCCCAACAGTTCAAGGCTACAATAAGCCTGGCCAATAGAGCAAGACCTCAGCTCTTAAAAATAATTGTGATAGAATAACAACATCCACTAAGACTAGACTCCAGATTGCTTTCCAATCTAATGTGTTTTAAATCCATATGTATTCCTGGACCTGGTACCCATGTAAGGATTTTTTTCCTGCATCTTTAATTTAACTTGTCTCAAAATCTGAATCCTGGCTGGGCGCGGTGGCTCACGCCTGTAATCCTAGCACTCTGGGAGGCCGAGGCGGGTGGATAGCACAAGGTCAGGAGTTCAAGACCAGCCTGAGCAAGAGTGAGACCCCGTCTCTACTATAAATAGAAATAAATTAATTGGACAACTAAAAATACATGTAAAAAATTAGCTGGGCATGGTGGCGCATGCCTGTAGTCCCACCAACTCGGGAGGCTGAGGCAGAAGGATTGCTTGAGCCCAAGAGTTTGAGGTTGCTGTGAGATAGGCTGATGCCACGGCACTCTACAGCCCGGGCAACAAAGTGAGAAAAAAAAAAGAAAGAAAGAAATGGAATGAATACTCAAACACACAGAATTAAAAAAAAAAAATGGTGAAAGCAGAAAGGGCTAAACTTAACAAATACGTGTTCCAAAGAGCTAAGTTCTGGAGCGCCAGGTCTTGGTAAGATGGGGACCAAAGACGTCCTTCGGGGACCCCAGTATCAGCAGCCCCACCGAAAATCCACACCCCGGCCACCTGGATGGCGCCCCAGCCCTCCTCCCCGTGACGTCAGGGTCTGGGCCACTCCAGGATGTGAGGCCTCCGGCCCCTCCTCCTCCGGGCACGGATGGAGGTAATGCTTCCCCAGCACAACCCTGAGCCTCCCCGCTGCTATCAGTCATTCCGCTCTGAACACACTGGGTTAACTGCTGTGGGGGCTTCCCCCGTAAATGCGTTATACTTATACCTCTTAGCAGCACCATCCAATTGTCGGTGCCGCGAGGGGCCACAGATGGACAGAACAGGCTGGCTCACTGTACATGACCGTTGGCATCCTTGCAGGGCGAGGCATCCCAGGATTGAGCGCATGCTGCTGTCTACAGTTCTATGTGCTTGAAAACGTCCACTAAGAAGTTTGCATCTATAGAGCAGTCATTAAATAGTGCTCTTTGAAATTATAAATATCTGAACTAAAATAATGTGGATGAAACATGTTAAAGAATTATCCCTAAAAGTAGAATAAAAACACAGAAACACATTCAATAGGAAACACAAGGCAGCAAAAGGAACAATTTCTCAGGGGAAAACATGTTGGAAGTCCGTGGGGAGTGTGGGCTGTCCCAGGTATGGGGCAGGCACCAGAATCCCACAAAATACGAGGAGCAGCAGGGCGTCAGCAAACTTCTTACTGAGCCAAATAGTAAACATTTTAGGCTCAAGAGACGTAAGGTCTCCGTGACACCTCATGCTGCCACTGCAGTGCAGAAGCAACCACAGCTGCATTCCAATAAAACTTTCTTACAATAACAAGCGGCTGGCCCTCGGGATGGAGTTTGAGAACCCCGAGTCCCACCATGTGATGTGAGTAGGAAGGGTTCCACAGCAGCTCAGCGCAGGGCATGTCACACACAGGTGGGGAAAGGGGGTGTTGGGGCCACTGTGGCAGGTCAGCTCGAGGGGACCAACCAGAAGGCCCACGGGCAGCAAGGGGAGAGCAGATCAGTCCTGAAGGTTGAAACAAAGCCTTTCTGTTCCACGGGAACATGAGGCAAAGGCAGAAGATGGCCGAGAGAGAGTCTGTGTGTCTGAAATGGACTTCCGCGTGAGAAAAACCGATGAAGGGCAGGACTGATGCCTGTGCGGGCGTCCACAGCCACATGCCGAGGGCCCTGGAGCATGTGGACCAAAGACAGCGCAGGAGGCCCAGAGAGGACTAAGCCAGGATGCACACCCAGCGCTGCATCCCACAGGTTCCCAAGCAACAGCCTTTGGTGGCCAGATGGAGCTCCTAGGTGCTGCCTGCTGTCCCCTCCCAGCCCCTGCCCACCCAGCCCCCAGACCTGAAACCCAGGAGCACAAAGAAAAGCTCTGTGGTGTCTCTCTGTCCACATCAGCCCCTCTGGATGGTCAGAAGCACATCCACATGGCCAGGAGGCTCAGCCTGGAACCTGACATAGATCCCATTTGGCCAAACTTCAGTGGGAATTCTGAACCTTCTCCCACGCACATCTGTGCACTTCCTTGTAAGGTCCAGTTTTAGCAAAAGAACTCTGGTAGGTCAGTGTAGCCGGAACCCCCACCCTCCCTCTGACAGGCTCCTCACCCTCCACCCTCCCAGGTGAGGTCTGACCGCAAGAGCCTGCCTTCAGCAAGAGAGCCCTGTGAGGTCACTTAGGCCAGAATCCCCCTCACCCCTAAGATTTCCTCTCTGTAATTTTCCATCCACTGACCCTACTACCCGCGCAGGTCCAAGATGGTCCCGAATAAAGGCTGCAATACCGTGCATTGACGAGTACCACCGAATTTTCTCTTTAACAAGCTCACACACCACCCTCGGGACAGTGAGCATGTGCTGAAAAGCGAGTCCCACAACGACAGAGAAACGAGCTCACTTGGCAGTCACAGAGGGTCACTCCAGACCCAGGTGCTCAGGACTCTCTCAAATGGCAGCTCCTGAGAACTTTGGTGGCTGGAATATTCTGGACAGAGGAATAAATTAGGAGACAGAAGATCTTTGGTGCCATTTTGTATTTCATAGTGTAAAGAATGAAAGGAAGATGCAGAAGAGATAATGTTATAATTAGCCACTAATTTATGTGCCATGTTACCGTTTGGGTTTTTGTCTTTCTTTTAATGTTGTCTTTTATGTTTTGACAAATGAGGAAAAGGGAGAGAGAACTAAAGCCTCAAATCTTCAACCCTTCCACTAGATTATGACCAACTATGACATTTTCTTAACTTCCTCCTCTGCTTCTTTTAATAGAAACGGAGTGAAGGCTCAGAGGTGTAAAATAACGAAATATATCCTTAGTCCAGTGAGTGGCCGCTGAGCAACAGAATTGTGGAAGACCAAGATCTGGCTCTCCTGCCCTTGTGGCCTCCACGCCAACTACTAGAGCAGCAGGGGTCACAGACAGCCCTGGTATGTTAAGAGACAACTGCTGCTGCCCAGGGATGGCACTCTCTTCCCCCAGGAAACATTATGTCCCCCTGGCAATGCCCCCATGTCCTCCTGAGAAGTCACCTCACCCCAACACAGCCAGCAGCCTGGGTGTGAGAAGGGGGGATGCCCTTCCCTGGCTGAGCAAAGACACTCCCCTGGGACTGAATATTGAACCAGCTGACAGAGTTCCTGCATCCCTGCACCCCACCCTTTCCTGCATGGCGTAGCTGGCGGCTCCCTCATCAATCCTCCACAACCCTCCAGACACCCTGGTCTGCAGTAGGGGCGGAGGCCAGAGAACACTCCCTGATGCTCAGGACCCGCCTCACAGCAATAATAGAACCCTAACTTCCTGTCACCCCATGGACACTCTTTTGCTCTACAACCCATCTGGGACATGGAACCCAGGGTCATCTCCAAGGCTCAGGGGTCACACACTCTCCCATCTGCAATCTCCATGCATGATGTAGGTCTGCCCTGTTCACCACGCAGGAGGGTACACAAGGGTGACAGCCAAGCTATTCCCTCTTGGTGGTCTTCCTGGATGCGCCAGCTGGCCTGGGTGCTCCTCCTAGCGTCCCCCATGGGAGCGAGTGCCCCAGTGATGCAGCTCTCTGTCCCCTTACCCTGAGCCCAGAGCATCTCAGGCAAAAAGGGGCAAGAACGAAGCCTGACTGACCTCAGGGTGCCTGGCTCCTGCACAGCCATTGTCCCCAAGGCCTCGAAGCCCAAGCTGCTGTTGAAGTCACCAAGAGAACCAACCCAGCAACCAGGACCTGACCCAGGGAGCAACGGAAGGAGACATCACATGGAAGGAAAGCCCATTTTGCCTACAACAGATGTGGGTAGGTGCCCATCACTCAGGCCCCTGGGCTGCAGGGCCCGGAAGAAACCAATGTCCATCTACACCTGAAGACGACAGCAGCCCTCACCCTGCTAGGGGGCAAAAACCCAGGCAACAAACAGGTGGACCCTGGAGGTGCACTCAGCTCAGCCTGGCCAACAGGGTTTTCCAAGGAGTGCTAGGATGGATTAGTGATGCCTGCACAGGGTACAGGCGATGGCACTGGTGACACATGTTGTGAACATGTGCCATCTCAGCAAGAATTCTTAACATCATCATCGTCATCACCACCATCATCTTCCCACTGAAACTTGAGACGTCCTTCTGACCTCAGTCTCCCAAGTGGGGCCTCTTGAACCCAGTGTCTGGCCGACTCCTGCCCTCAGGAGGGTGACCATCTGGACCTGCAAAGGCTGCAGGCTGCTGGCCCCGAGCCCCTCCTATCTTCAAGGCAGCCCACTCGGCTGTGGATCCAGGGAGGGTCAGGAAATCAAGCCTTCTGAGAAAGAGGGCCTGGTTTCCAGGTGCCCCCAAGTGGGAAACGGGATCCGAGCCCTGGGTCCCAGGATAAAGGCATGCTGAGGGACGTGTGAATTGTGGATGGGAGTCTGGGGCAGCCACACCCATGAGAATTGCCATTTATTCCCAAAGTTGCCAAAATCATCACCAAGGATTCACCAAGAGGTGTGTAGGAGGAGGCGGCTCAAACACTGATGAGGGGTCATGAGTTTGGAGGGAGGGGGAATGGGTGGGGGCCCAGCCGTCCCTCCCCCTCCTAATGCCTCAGGAACGGGGTCCTCCTCTGGCCAGCGCCCCTCCCCACCCCGTGTCCAGCTTCTCTTCGGGGAGGAGGGGTGGGGACGGGGGAGGAGGGCGTAGTGTGAGTGGGCGCTGGGAGAGGGAAGGGCGCTGGGTGGGCCCATTTCACATGCACTCACAGCACTGATCTCCAGGGGAGCAGAAAGGGGGAGGCGAGGCCAGGCCGGGCCAGGCCCCTCCCGCCCTGGATTATAGGAGGAAGGGGTTCGTGCTGGGGGCCGGGGGACCCGGGGGCAGCACTGGGGTCAGGCCAGGGCCCCCACCAAGGGGAGAGATGTAGGGGGGTGCTCCAGGGCCTGGGGGTACAGGGCTGTGCCGGAGCTGGTTCAGGGTGAGCGTCGCAGGGGGGGCGGGCTGGAAGGGGTTGGTGACAGAGGGGCCAGTGGCCGGGGTTCCTGCAGGGAGAGAAAACAGAGACACATGAATAGAGTCAGTAGGTGCCCCCCACCAAGCATCTGTGTCCAGCTGGGATGTACAGCGGGTGGGTGGGGAGAAGCATTCCTGAGAGGCGCCTGCTCTGGGAAGATAAGCAGGGGGACCCAGGAATGGGCAATGGGGCCACACTCACCGCTTGGCAGGAAGGGGTTGGAGGCCTTGGCTCCTGGCGGCGTGGGGCCCGGCCGGCTCACCAGTGAGTCCAGGTCAACAAGAGCTGCATTGGGCCCCAGGAATGACTCCGGTGTCTTCCGGGTGGGGGGCGTGGGGGTTGGGGTGGCTGCAGGTGGGGGGCTCCCCACAGCCTCAGCCAGAGAGCCCCCAACCCCACTCATGTCGAATGCCCCAGGGCTGCGGGCGGGCACCTCTCCTGCAAGCAGCTCCAACTCCCCTGGAAGAAGCCAGGAGAGGGGCTCAGAGGGATTGCCCAGCAGGGGTGGCTCCAACCTGCAAGCAGTGCAGACCAGGTGGGGGCCCCTAAGAGGGCCCAGCGCTGGAGGCCAAGGAGAGGGACTAGGGCACAGAGACGGGCATCACCTGCCCAAGGCCAGCAGCTCCGAGTGTCAGAGCCCAGACTCACAACCAGGTGGGTGTGATTGCAGTGAACAAACTAGAAGGAATGATGGAACAGGGTGTCGCTGTGACAGCCACAGCACAGTGCCTGCTGCAGGGTCTCTGACCCACAAGGGTAAGGCAGGGTGGGACTATTTACAGGGCACTTCTAGTCTCAGAGGAGCTGCCCCCACGGAAGCTAATTACACAGCCCTAAACAGGAACTTTCAAGTGGAGAAACAGTGGCAAACACCAATAACCCGGGAGGTTTGATGACATTTGCTGGCTCCAGGTCTCTTTTTTTTTTTTGAGGCAGAGTCTCACTCTGTTGCCCAGGCTAGAGTGCATGGCGTCAGCCCAGCTCACAGCAACCTCAAACTCCTGGGCTCAAGCGATCCTCCTGCCTCAGCCTCCTGAGTATTGGGACTACAGGCATGCGCCACTATGCCCGGCTAATTTTTTTCTATATATTTTTAGTTGGCCAATTAATTTCCTTCTATTTTTAGTAAAGATGGGGTCTCGCTCTTGCTCAGGCTGGTCCCAAACTCCTGAGCTCAAACAATCCTCCCGCCTCGGCCTCCCAGAGTGCTAGGATTACAGGCATGAGCCACCACACCTGGCCTATTTTTTTTTTTTTTTAAATAGAAATCCTATCTAATGCTGAAGAAAAACGCACAAATTTGTATGGAGGCAGAAGCACCTAAAACAAAAACTGCAGACTGAACAGTTAATCGAAAGCGACCCTAGTGTGAGAGGACCCTGCAGGAAGTGTGGGGCCATACACTGTGTGTGTGTGTCACTCCCACCCCTGCCAGACACATATTTCTGTACCACAATCTGCACTTCAATAGAAGTTCCCTTGGCCAGGCACAGTGGTTCACGCCTGTAATCCTAGCACTCTGAGAGGCCGAGGAAGGAAGATCACCTAAGGTCAGGAGTTCGAAACCCGGCTGAGCAAAAGCAAGACCCTGTCTCTACTAAAAATAGAAACAAATTAATTGGCCAACTAAAAATATATAGAAAAAATTAGCCGGGCATGGTGGTGCATGCCTCCAGTCCCAGCTACTTGGGAGGCTGAGGCAGGATAGCTTGAGCCCAGGAGTTTGAGGTTGCTGTGAGCTGGGCTGACGCCATGGCACTCTAGCCTGGGCAACAGAGTGAGACTCTGTCTCAAAAAAACAAAACAAACAGCCGGGCGCGGTGGCTCACGCCTGTAATCCTAGCACTCTGGGAGGCCAAGGCGGGTGGATAGCTCAAGGTCAGGAGTTTGAGACCAGCCTGAGCAAGAGCGAGACCCCGTCTCTACTATAAATAGAAAGAAATTAATTGGCCAA